>JAPQWV010003322.1:0-43000 GCA_027422505.1 Craterostigma plantagineum
AACAATAAGACCCAACTAAAATAAGTAAAGGCCCAAGATGAGAGTTGGCCAAATCAAAAAAAAAAAAAAAAAAAACCCTAAGTCGATTTTGAGGTTGGCTCAAGTTAAGAAGAGATTTAATAAATAGATTTGTTAAAATAATTTAGCCCAAGTTAATTTTAACATTGACCCAAATAGATGCTAAGTTCGATTCATATGTGTAAAGATAAGTATGAAACTATTACTTAGCCACAAGGAGAAACACGTAAGAGTTATCATCTCTCTATCAAAAGCAAAAACATAATCATTAGCACAAGTGAAAGAACAAAGAGGCCTTGTTCGAATAAGCTAAAAGCCGCAAGAACACATACAAAGAAAAGGATATCTCGGCAATATAAGTACATAGCAAATTCAAAGCTTGGGCTCAAGGTAATCATGGCTATTCTTCATGTATTGTGATAACATCATATAGTCTACATGAGACACGTGATTTCAGTAGATGATTAAAATAGATTCTAGGAAATTTATGAAACTAGTACGATTGAGATAAAGTCTCAGATCCATGAGCTAATATCCCGTAAGCTAATCATACTATGTATTTATTGTTGATTAAATATGAAGATGATTTTGGGTAAGTACTGATTTTAGGGTTTCTGGGGGAGAATCACGGTTTTAAGAAGATGTTGAGATATGCATAGAAATGTCGAGAGATACATATATTATATAGAAAGATGTCGAGCTATGTAATAGGAAAGAACTCGACATTGTACAATGACTTCGACATTTTTCAAATAAGTATAATAAAGTAAAATATCGATATGTGTCACAGAGGAATCTCGAGACATGATAATATAAGACCCCGAGATGAATAGCCAAAAGATGTCGACATGTATATCATAGGAAGAAGTCGAAATGCAACCAATAAAGTCGAAGGGTTTATTCCTTTATAGATAAATGTCGATGTGTATATTATAAATAGCTCTCGAGATTTTCTTATGTAGATGTCGATATCATAATAAAAACTCGATATGATAATATGTCGACATGGTTAGATGATCTCGACATTTTCATTATATCGACATTTGTATAATTCGACATCTTTATATATATCTCGACATTTACAGTTAGAGGATCTCGACATTTTACAAGCCTTCGACATTTCCAATGACTAGATTTCGATATTTACCTTTCTTGATAAGTAAGAGTTTCGACACTTAAAAAATTTCGGTATTTTAGGATTTTACTATTTCTAGGGTTTTCAATATTTTAGGGTTTATTTAATTTTTAGGAACATCATAGTTTTAGGTTTTCATTAATTTTAGGGTTTTCTATAATTAGGGTTTGGGAACTTGAAAACTTATACAGTTTAGCAAATATACTGATATGATAATATTTATTTATTCAGAGGATCGACTTATAGGGACTACACCGGATTCCCTATTTGATTATAGCGGGAGGACAGGTAGGTGGATTATCCATCTACAATACGTAAACACATTTATGTGTTTTCATGTGGTTATGTGATTTACGTGGCTTATGTGATTTACATGCTTTACCTGTCTTACGTACGTTTTACGTGGATCATGCTTTATGAATTTTATGTATATGCATAGCACATGCATATCACGTTAGAGAGAGAGATGGTTGTACCGTATTGAGACGGTGATATGAGATATTGACGTACGGGGTAGAATGAGAGGCTTGTGATTGGTGACTCTTAGAGGAGTCGAGGTTGGGCTCAATGGGCACCTGGCGGAGACAGGCGTGATCGATCTGTCTACTCGGGCATGACCGTCCCGAGGTGCATACCGCCGAGATATTGATTTGACCTGATAGGAGGCCATTGGCGTGATCGTTCAGTGCACTATCATTGTATAGTTTTGAGATGCGGAGCGACCCGGTAGGAGGCCATTGGCGTGATCGTCCAGTGCACTACCAGGGTAGGCTGCCGCGAGACTTGGGGGTGGCCTCCCAGTAGTCTTTGCGCGCGAGGGTGTCGAGCCTAACCTAGGGCCCTGTGTTGTGTGAAATAGGAATGTGGGAACATAAAGAGTGTGCATTATATTATGTTGTGAGATATTGGGGTTGGGATTGAGGGCACACTTGCATACATGCATTTTATTCACCTACTGGGCAAATTGCTCAGTGTTTACGTGTTGTAGGTACTGAGTCCGACGCTGATACGCGTCGTGACTGAGGCGGCTGGTGGCGGTGCTCCACGGACTTTTGAGGGCGGTGCGGTACATGGATGAAGACCTGTGAGCGTCTGTAGATTTTGTCTTTTGATATTTTTGGGGCTTCGGCCCGTGTACAGAGATAACGATGTACACGTATTTTTCTATTAGTGTATATTATTTTAGGAAAAAGTTTTAATTAGACGGGCCTTCTGCGGCTTACGTTGCGGAAATCCGCCACTAATCCTAATTAGAAAAGTAGGGTCGCCTCAGGTGGTATCAGAGCTTCGGCTTTAGATTCTGCAGACTGTCCATGTACTGCCGCTCAAAAGCCTGGAGAACCAGCCTGGCCTGTAAGTTTACTTCTTGAGTATGTGATTACGTGTTATTTGATATATGTACTTTCTATGAATGATTGTAGAACTAGTTAAGAAATGCCGAGGACACGTAGAGAAGTGGGTGAAACTAGTCGTAGGGCGGGTTCCGAATCCCCACCAAATGAGGACCGCTCTACCATTCATCAGTTAACTGATCTGATTCGGCGGCAGTCCGATCAGATTAATGATCTCATCCATCGTCAAAATTCCTCGGAACGTCACTCGTCCACTGGCCTAGAACGTGCAGAAGCTGCCGGGGAGAGGTTCCGAAAATTAAGCCCCTGCCTTTGAGGAAGCCGCTGATCCTACCTACGCGGAGGATTGGCTCAGAACTATTGAAAATATGTTCCGCGTCAGTCATCTTCCTGATACTGAGAAGGTGACTTGTGCCACTTTCATGTTACGTGGGAACGCGGGCTACTGGTGGGACACCATTCAGGTGCTCGAGGATCCCACTACTATGGACCTGGGAGAGGTTTAAGGCCCTCTTCCGAGGAAAAATACTTCACGGCGCCAGATCGTGCGCAGAGTTAAATGAATTTATTAATCTAAAGCAAGGAGGGATGTCTGTAGCAGATTATATCCGTAAGTTCGAGCAACTCTCGAGGTTTGCGCCACATATCGTGGCCACTGACGAGCTGAAGATAGAACGTTTTCTGGAAGGTCTCAAGCCCGAGATCTTCCGGAGCGTAAGTATGTATGATACGGAAGGGAAAACTTATGCCCGTATAGCTGAACGGGCAATCCTAGCTGAACAGGCGGAGAGCAGGGTCGCAAAGGCACAGGATGCGAAGAACAGAAGGCAACAAGGAGGAGGGAACCAAAACGTCAGTTCTTCGGCAAGGGGTCAAATTATCGCGGGAGTCAACCGGGCCAGCAAAACTGGAGACCAAGACCGAAGCAAGGGCTATTTAACGCTCCGAGTCGGCCCTCAGGTGCTGCAATGCAATGCCGACAATGTGGGCGTTTCCATTCTGGTCCGTGCTATGGACCAAGACCAAACCCGACCCCACAATGCTTTCGATGCGGGAAAATAGGACACTACGCAAGGAACTGTAATGAACATGTACCTCAAGTTCCAAACCGACCGTTGATTCGACCCCTCCAGTGCCAGCACGGGTCTTTACTCTAACGAATGAGGAGGCCGAAGCAAATCCTTCCGTAGTAAAGGGTACGTTAACTATCTATGACGTGCCACTTCGGTGTTAATTGACTCTGGGGCTACACATTCATTTGTGTCGGCCAAATATGTGGAAAAGGTGGGACTCTCTCCTACCTTGTCTGAAAGCAATTACATTGTTACCCTACCACACGGTGATCCGACACGCACTAACCAAGTGCTGGAAGGATGTTCTGTGAACATTGAGGGTAGAGATCTGAGTGTCGACCTGATTGTGATCCCAATGAATGACTATGATGTTATTTTTGGATGGATTGGCTTTCGAGATATGGAGCCATCATAGATTGCAACAAGAAGGTCGTAAAATTTCAAATACCCGAAGAAGAAGTGTTCACTTTTTCAGAAAAAACTACATTAATCGTATTCCGCAAATCTCTGTGTTGAAGGCTCAACGACTATTGAGATCCGGTTGTGAGTCTTATCTTGTGTACGCGGTGAAGGCGGAGGAGTTACCTCAGCCAGAACTGAGAGACGTGCCGATAGTCAATGAATATGCCGACGTATTTCCTGACGATCTCCCGGGGTTACCCCCTGATCGGGAAATACAGTTTACGATAGATCTGATACCGGGGTCCGCCCCAATTTCCAAAGCTCCTTATCGCCTAGCGCCGAATGAACTGAAAGAGTTGAAGGAACAGCTAGAGGACTTATTACAGAAAGGGTTTATTCAACCCAGCTTTTCACCGTGGGGAGCACCAGTCCTATTTGTGCGAAAGAAAGACGGGTCGATGCGACTGTGTATCGACTATCGGGAATTGAACAAGATCACGATCAAAAATAAATACCCGTTGCCGAGGATCGATGATCTGTTCGATCAACTACAGGGCGCCACGGTATTCTCGAAAATCGAATACCATCAGTTAAAGATCAGGGAGACAGATGTTCCTAAAACGGCGTTCAGTACGAGGTACGGCCATTACGAGTTTTTGGTCATGCCCTTCGGACTGACAATGCCCCTGCTGCTTTTATGGATCTTATGAACCGAGTCTTTAAGGACTATCTTGATCGTTTCGTAATCGTCTTTATTGACGATATCCTGATTTATTCTAAGACGAGGGAGGAACATGAGAATCATTTACGAATCGTCTTAGGAATCCTGCGAGAGAAACAGCTTTACGCCAAATTCAAGAAATGCGAATTTTGGCTTGAGCAAGTAGCCTTCTTGGGACACGTGATTTCCGGGAGTGGAATCTCCGTGGACCCGAGTAAGATTGAAGCCGTGAACAATTGGCCACGACCAACTACTCCGATCGAGGTCCGAAGTTTCCTAGGACTTGCGGGATACTACTGCAAGTTTATAGCTGACTTCTCTAGCATCGCCTCAACACTGACGAACTTGACCAGAAAGAACGTGCCTTTTAAGTGGTCTGAAGCGTGCGAACAAAGCTTTCAGGAATTAAAGAAGCGACTCACTTCTGCTCCCATTCTAACAATACCATCGGGAACTGGAGGATTCTCAGTTTATAGCGACGCCTCAAAGAATGGACTGGGATGCGTATTGATGCAGAATGGTAAAGTAATCGCGTATGCCTCTAGACAACTAAAGGAATACGAAAAGAATTATCCGACCCATGATCTAGAACTAGCAGCAGTGGTCTTTGCTATAACAACCCTTCCCATACCGGGTGTCACTGTAGAATCGGTCCCTACCGGGACCTGTGGGGTTGGTCCCACCACACTCCGACTGATAGTCCGGCCCCACTGTACACCACTTAACCTTTCAGCGTGCTTCGTCCTCGCTCACACGCACCCTGGGCAAACTTCCCAGGGGGTCACCCATCTCAAGATTGCTTCAAGTCAAGCACGCTTAACTTTGAAGTTTTTTCGGATGGACTCCCGAAAAGGTAGGTCGACCTTGGTGATATGAGTAGTACTATCAATTCTTTTATACGATTCTTAGCCTGACACGCCCATACATTGTCAGTCTCAGGATCCCCTCTTATTCGGGTGTCGGATCGGTTCGTTCATGTACCCCTTCGCCTAGAAGCCTGTCAGGAGCCGCTCCTTGTCCGTGCATCTCTTTGGCACCGGCGATCACTCCCCGCCCTCGTCGGCCCCGGGCGTCACATGTCCACCAGCTTCCGTCTGGTTCGTCCCCGAACCAGCACCGTACTGCGAGAGGTTGTGCTCTGATACCACCTATAAACAACCCTTCCCATACCGGGTGTCATGTAGCATCGGTCCCTACCGGGACCTGTGGGGTTGGGCCCACCACACTCCGACTGATAGTCCGGCCCACTGTACCACCACTTAACCTTTCAGCGTGCTTCGTCCTCGCTCACACGCACCCTGGGCAAACTTCCCAGGGGGTCACCCATCTCAAGATTGCTTCAAGTCAAGCACGCTTAACTTTGAAGTTTTTTGGATGGACTCCCGAAAAGGTAGGTCGACCTTGGTGATATGAGTAGTACTATCAATTCTTTTATACGATTCTTAGCCTGACACGCCCATACATTGTCAGTCTCAGGATCCCCTCTCATTCGGGTGTCGGATCGGTTCGTTCATGTACCCCTTCGCCTAGAAGCCTGTCAGGAGCCGCTCCTTGTCCGTGCATCTCTTTGGCACCGGCGATCACTCCCCGCCCTCGTGTAACGACCCTCACTTTCTAATAGTAATTATAGCGGATTTTCGCAACGTAAGTCGGGGAAGACCCGTCTAACTAAAACTTTTTCTTTAAAACATAATATATTACAAGCATACACACGTTCCGCGAACATCATATATTACAAAGATCGTAACCCCTTATTTATATAGATGAATATTTTCACCTAATGTCCCAAAACACGACAAAACCCTAATGTCGCTCCACAGGTCTTCATCCATGTACAGCTTCGCCCTCAAAGTCCGTGGAATACCGCATCAGCCAGCCTAGTCGCGACGCACCTCGACGTCGGACTCAGTACCTACAACACGAAAAAAAACCCTGAGCTATTGCTCAGTAGGTGAAATAATGCATGACAAGTAACGTGCACTCAACCCATACTTAACCTCGATACCAACACTTCCATATCTCATATGAAAGTGTTCTAACCTCACCATGCAATACACGCTACTCCGACTATAGACCTCGTCTCAACCTAGATCTCATCTCTACTATAGGTCTCACCTCAACTGGGTCCACAGGTATAGAACTAGGCACCTCGCGCAACCCATTTAAGGAAGGGGTCAGGAAATCGGCTCTCGGGTAGTAACATACACTGTCTCACATGTAGCTCTTTCCCGAGTCGTTCTTCTTGCCCGGCGATGCCTACGCTGGTAGCGTCCTCACTGAGCAACCGCTACCAGGTCGCTACTTTCGCCAACCAGACCATCTCATATCTCATACAAAATGGCCTCGACAATAATGTCAGGTGCTCTAGTACTACCTCAGACTCCACTACGAGTCGACGACCAAAATCGGTCACATCTACCCCCATGCGCCTCGCGCCGATACCGTAAGGTATCACCGTGCCTACACGGTCAACTCTTCCTCACCCTGACGTCTCGTACACATGCTATGTAGTGCAAATAGAAAAACAATATTACATAAAAAAAAATAAATAAATATTTTCCTCGAAAATATTCCGCTCACCCCGTAATTCACTAATAATAATTTTCTCAAAATTCTTTAAGAATATTTCCCTAATTTCCTTAAAGATAATTCACCCGAAAATTCTAACTCAGTTCACAAGTAGAACTATCTACCCATAATTTCCGAGAATATATTTTCTCAAAAATGATTAAATCTAATACCCTAAAAATACCGAAATTCCTTGCCGTTGAAAAATAATTAATTACTGAAACTCCTAACATCCCAAAACCTTTAGTTTACTGAGAATTATCACACTCAGTACCTAAGTCCCACAAATTCAATACTACGGAACTCTTAATTTATCACAGCCTTGATTTTTCTCGAAAACCCTAATTCACCGAAGGTTCATATATCCATAATAAATCCATTCTAAGTCCAACACTATCGTATCCTAAAATAATTCGATTTCCAAAACAACACGCACTAAAAATACTTAAAGGGTTTTAATCATGATTCTAATATCGAAACAACTCTATAAACACCAATATGCACGTAATAAGGCTTATTCAGATTCCGTAAATTTTCTCCAATATGTAGGGTCACCAAGACATCAAATAATAACACCCACTCAATAATTTAATCATTATCACTATAGTAAATCACAAAGCCGAAGTGCTACATGGGATTGTTTAACACCGAAAAAAACTTCTATACTTAAAAATGAATCGAACCATAAATAATACCCTACCACCTTTAATTAAATGTCTCAATCATTGTTCGAATCATGCACTTAACATAGCTACCAAAGTCTGATCCTAACAATTATGGTTACGAAAACATCATATATTTCACCCAACATATAATATATGATATATAAATATTCACGTACAAAATTACCTAAGCCACTAAAACACTTCACATAATTTTCACTTTAAGTCTCGTAATTCACATGTAATACTGACATAACAACTATTGTACAACTCTGACATTTAGTTATTCTAACCATAGCTCTATTATGAAAAACCGTTCCAATACACAACTCTTCATACTGTAAATTTAAATAAATCACGCAAGTTCATTTGAGCACATAATCATTAGATAAATCACATAAGCATTCCCAAAACTACACAAAAATCATTTGTATGACATAAAATATTTGAACAACATTTACTTGTCTAATACATGGATTTTACATATTATAGGTGAGAATTTTCACCCTTAAACATGTATTAAATCATACGAATCATCTTAAGCACCCAATAGTCACATAACATATTCCAAAATAGCAGAAACCTAGTTTATGTGTAATCACATAAACACTTTGAAAACTTCACAGAAATAATTGCATATCCATATAAGGCATTAAAACATAATACATACGATTTACGTGTTGTAGATGAATATTTTCACCTACCTCACATCCGTAGCTTTGACAGATAAAATCTCATAGTTTTAAATTCGTAGTTGAAGTTGATTCTCTCGAGCAGTCGGTTCTTGGTTGTAGTTTCGTTCTCTTTTTATTTCAAGTCATTCTCATCAATGTTCATACAGGTAGGACGTTTTATATAAACATATACATAAGTGTTAGATGAGCATGTTTACTATTAAGACACTTCGATGAGTCATACTTAGCAATTACATATGGCCAACGTTTACTTGTGCTTCAATTTGTTTAATGGATTAATATTATTATATACATATGTAAACGTCAATTTACACACCTAACTTCATATAGCAATTACATTATGATTTGTGAATTAGTTAATTCTCAACACTAACATAAATGTTCCCCCATGTGTAAAGTCTTTTGATGAGCTATCATACCACACATTGATATTGATGTGTTTGTGAACATTTCCATATTGTCACTTATTAGACAACGTGGATGATGATAGGTTTGTAGTATATATATTTTAGTTATAGCTAAGCTTTATGATAAGTAACGAAAATTTTCCTCAGGTTAGGTAAACTTCACTCTCATACAATAATTTACTTATAAATATTAATCATCACAATAATATAATATATATATAATGTATTGGTAATTACTATTATTATTATTATTATTATTAATTTTTTATTAGAAGGATTAAATTCTAATAATCACACATGCAGCTAAAAATGTTTATTGTGGGATACTTACATGTATGTGTAGTATATTTACTATGATACTCTTACGTTATTTCATATTATAATATTCATATTATAATACTAATAATTACGATGAATAACTTTAACAAATATTTTCTAAGTTCAATGTACTTAACAAACACTCGTAACTACACATCGTCTTGAGAGTTCAACATTTTGAATTCTTCCTTAATAGTTTCTAATTACACTATTACACTGCTAATTATAGTAAACCCCGTAGTAAATTTTACGGGTATTACACCTCGTCGGCCCCCGAGCGTCACATTTGCCTTAAAGATCTGGAGACATTACCTTTACGGAGAAAGGTGTGAGATCTTCACAGACCACAAGAGCTTGAAAGTACTTCTTCACCCAGAAGGAGTTAAATATGCGACAACGACGATGGCTGGAGCTTGTGAAGGATTACGATTGCGTCATTAATTATCATCCGGGCAAGGCAAACGTAGTCGCAGACGCGCTTAGTCGAAAGGCGATGAGTACGGAGTTGCACAGGCTTGGAGTGGAAATAGTCAATTTAGGAGAACTCGAAACGAGACTAGCAACGATAACTCTTCAGCCGACGTTGCTAGAACGAATTCAAGAGCACAAAAAGAGGATGAATTCTACCTAAAGACGAAGGATACACTACCCGAAGACTTCGAAATCCGAGCAGACAGAACTTTGCTATACAAGAATCGGCTATACGTGCCCAATGACGAGGAGTTACGACGAGTGATAATGACAGAGGCACACGCAACAACATACTCAGTACACCCGGGCGCGACAAAGATGTACAAGATTTGCGGGTGATATATTGGTGGCCGGGAAAGAAGAAGGACATCGCCACGTTCGTAAGTAGATGTATGACGTGCCAGTTGATCAAAGCGGAACATCAACGACCAGCTGGAACTCTGCAACCCTTAACAATACCCGAATGGAAATGGGATCACATCACGATGGACTTCGTCGTTGGTTTACCCAAGACGACGAAAGGCCATGACGCTATCTGGGTGGTGGTAGACCGCCTGACGAAATCAGCTCATTTCCTTCCTATCAACTCTACTTACTCCATGGAACGCTACGCTGAATTGTATATTCAGGAAATCGTTCGACTCCATGGATTCCAGTTTATATCGTCTCGGATCGAGATTCGAGATTTCTATCCAACTTCTGGCAAAGCTTACAAAAAGCACTGGGTACAAAGCTCTCGTTCAGTACTGCGTACCATCCTCAAACCGACGGGCAGTCTGAACGGACGATCCAAAACCCTTGAGGACATGTTGCGAGCGTGCGTATTAGACTTCAAGGGAAACTGGAAGTAAGTACTTGCCGCTGATCGAATTTCTTTACAACAATAGCTTCCATGCTACAAATCGGGATGGCGCCGTACGAGGCATTATACGGGCGCAAGTGTCGGTCTCCTATTCATTGGGATGAACTAGGCGAACAGGCATTACTGGGACCAGATATGACGTGAGACGACAGAGGCCGTGACGAAAATTCGAGAAACGAATGCGAACAGCTCAGAGTCGACAGAAAGAGTTACGCTGATCATCGACGACGACCTTTGGAATTTGCGGAAAATGACCAAGTATTTTTGAAGATCTCCCCGATGAAAGGCGTGAAGCGCTTCGGACGAAAGGGCAAGCTAAGCCCAAGATACATAGGCCCATTCAAGATATTAGACGAGTCGGTGAAAGTTGCGTACCAATTAGAATTACCAACTTCCCTGTCGCAAGTTCACGACGTATTTCACGTATCGACATTACGAAAGTACGTCGCGGACTCGAGCCATGTTATCCAGAACGAGCTTCTTTATCAACAGCTCAAGCCTGACTTGAGTTACGAAGAGAAGCCTGTAGAGATTCTGATGTACGAGTCAAAACGACTACGGAATAAGACTATTCCGTTAGTTAAGATTTTGTGGCGGAATCAATCAGTTGAGGAAGCCACTTGGGAGCGTGAGGATGATATGAGAGTTCTTTATCCCGAATTATTCAGTCGGCATAATTTCGGGACGAAATTCTTTTAAGGGGGGGGAGAATGTAATACCCGTAAAATTTATTACGGGGGTTTTGATGTAATCAATATAATTTGTGAAATTGATGTCAATTTTTTTAGTTCAAATAAGAAATCTAGCCCAACTAATAATCCAACTAAAAGACTTCGGCCCAATTTAATAGAGGAAATTATTAAGTTAGGTAAAACAATAAGACCCAACTAAAATAAGTAAAGGCCCAAGATGAGAGTTGGCCAAATGAAAAGCAAAAAAAAAAAAAAAACCCTAAGTCGATTTTTGAGGTTGGCTCAAGTTAAGAAGAGATTAATAAATAGATTTGTTAAAATAATTTAGCCCAAGTTAATTTTAACATTGACCCAAATAGATGCTAAGTTCGATCCATATGTGTAAAGATAAGTATGAAACTATTACTTAGCCACAGGAGAAACACGTAAAGAGTTATCATCTCTCTATCAAAAGCAAAAAATAATCATTAGCACAAGTGAAAGAACAAAGAGGCCTTGTTCGAATAAGCTAAAAGCCGCAAGAACACATACAAAGAAAAGGATATCTCGGCAATATAAGTACATAGCAAATTCAAAGCTTGGGCTCAAGGTAATCATGGCTATTCTTCATGTATTGTGATAACATCATATAGTCTACATGAGACACGTGATTTCAGTAGATGATTAAAATAGATTCTAGGAAATTTATGAAACTAGTACGATTGAGATAAAGTCTCACATCCATGAGCTAATATCCCGTAAGCTAATCATACTATGATTTATTGTTGATTAAATATGAAGATGATTTTGGGTAAGTACTGATTTTAGGGTTTCTGAGGGAGAATCACGGTTTTAAGAAGATGTTGAGATATGCATAGAAATGTCGAGAGATACATATATTATAGAAAGATGTCGAGCTATGTAATAGGAAAGAACACGACATTTTTACAATGACTTCGACATTTTTCAAATAAGTACAATAAAGTAAAATATCGATATGTGTCACAGAGGAATCTCGAGACATGATAATATAAGAACCCGACATGAATAGCCAAAAGATGTCGACATGTATATCATAGGAAGAAGTCGAAATGCAACCAATAAAGTCGAAGGGTTATTCCTTTATAGATAAATGTCGATGTGTATATTATAAATAGCTCTCGAGATTTCTTATGTAGATGTCGATATCATAATAAAACTCGATATGATAATATGTCGACATGGTTAGATGATCTCGACATTTCATTATATCGACATTTGTATAATTCGACATCTTTATATATATCTCGACATTTACAGTTAGAGGATCTCGACATTTTACAAGCCTTCGACATTTCCAATGACTAGATTTCGATATTTACCTTTCTTGATAAGTAAGAGTTTCGACACTTAAAAAATTTCGGTATTTTAGGATTTTACTATTTCTAGGGTTTTCAATATTTTAGGGTTTATTTAATTTTTAGGAACATCATAGTTTTAGGTTTTCATTAATTTTAGGGTTTTCTATATTAGGGTTTGGGAACTTGAAAACTTATACAGTTTAGCAAATATACTGATATGATAATATTTATTTATTCAGAGGATCGACTTATAGGGACTACACCGGATTCCCTATTTGATTATAGCGGGAGGACAGGTAGGTGGATTATCCATCTACAATACGTAAACACATTTATGTGTTTTCATGTGGTTATGTGATTTACGTGGCTTATGTGATTTACATGCTTTACCTGTCTTACGTACGTTTTACGTGGATCATGCTTTATGATTTTATGTATATGCATAGCACATGCATATCACGTTAGAGAGAGAGATGTTGTACCGTATTGAGACGGTGATATGAGATATTGACGTACGGGGTAGAATGAGAGCTTGTGATTGGTGACTCTTAGAGGAGTCGAGGTGGGCTCAATGGGCACCTGGCGGAGACAGGCCGTGATCGATCTGTCTACTCGGCGTGACCGTCCCGAGGTGCATACCGCCGAGATATTGATTTGACCTGATAGGAGGCCATTGGCGTGATCGTTCAGTGCCTATCATTGTATAGTTTTGAGATGCGGAGCGACCCGTAGGAGGCCATTGGCGTGATCGTCCAGTGCACTACCAGGGTAGGCTGCCGCGAGACTTGGGGGTGGCCTCCCAGTAGTCTTGCGCGCGAGGGTGTCGAGCCTAACCTAGGGCCCTGTGTTTTGTGTGAAATAGGAATGTGGGAACATAAAGAGTTGCATTATATTATGTTGTGAGATATTGGGGTTGGGATTGAGGGCACACTTGCATACATGCATTTTATTCACCTACTGGGCAAATTGCTCAGTGTTTACGTGTTGTAGGTACTGAGTCGACCTGATACGCGTCGTGACTGAGGCGGCTGGTGGCGGTGCTCCACGGACTTTTGAGGGCGGTGCGGTACATGGATGAAGACCTGTGAGCGTCTGTAGATTTTGTTCTTTTGATATTTTTGGGCTTCGGCCCGTGTACAGAGATAACGATGTACACGTATTTTTCTATTAGTGTATATTATTTTTAGGAAAAAGTTTTAATTAGACGGCCT
The DNA here is from genome assembly GCA_027422505.1 of Craterostigma plantagineum. Taxonomy (NCBI): domain Eukaryota; kingdom Viridiplantae; phylum Streptophyta; class Magnoliopsida; order Lamiales; family Linderniaceae; genus Craterostigma; species Craterostigma plantagineum. Next base: position 13,907 of record JAPQWV010003322.1, read on the forward strand.
TCTGCGGCTTACGTTGCGGATATCCGCCACTAATCCTAATTAGAAAAGTAGGGTCGCCTCAGCTTGCTACCGAAGGGCCACCGAATCCACAAAATTCGTCCCTCCACGTGCGTAAGACTCCACTCGTGCGCCTTTGTGCGCTCAACGTGCCCGCAGACACAACACATCCGATTACAAGGTTTTTAGGATTTGGAGTTTCTAAGGATCGCTCAAAGGGTACAGATTCGCAAATGAAAGAACACAAACTTTCGAATGAATCGCAAATTTCGCTCAAGAACTCTAAGGAATTCGCTAGCTTGTGTGTTCGTTGTCTACCTTCAATCGTGAAGTGTTCTCTTTTATATAGAACCAATTCTCGCTTCTACACTTTACAAGGAAAGTTAAGCACGACAAATATGCCAGAGACAGCTTAATAATCATGTGCATTAACTCAAACAATCATGCCAAGAATAAACAAATTAAGCGCAACGGTCATGCATGATCACTTACCATAAATACCACAGATTAACATTCATTCCACCGTAATCTCATCCATTTGTCAACATATTCCATATATATTCCACTCAGCATATTATCAACGGTAAGCTCAATCAACTGATTTCTTTCCCAAAATATGATAGCCAATTCGCACAGAGAAAGATTTGATCTACTGATATAATGCAAAGTATGTTTTCCATGTATAGTGATCTCATCCGATTTAAGCACATTCCATAAATAGACTCAATCAGCATCTTACCACATATAAGCCCAATCAATTTAATCACTTTCCATAATATGAATCCTAAGTCGCACAAGGAAAGCAGATCATGATTCACTGATTTAAGAGTCACATAATTCGCACTAAACGGATATAAATTGATATTCTTTCCTAAAATAGATCAATCACATGTCACCACTTAATCAGAATATCATTTCCATATATACAACATAGTCATTCATATCCGGGTGATCACATCGATATTCTTTCCTAAAATAACTTAATCTCGCAGATAGATTGCAAATCACTTAACATGATATACTTTCCATATATAGCTCGCAACGAGATTCCATTCATTCGAAAACGTTCATAACCAGGTGATCACATTAATATTCCAGTTAAGCATAAGATAACTCAAATTCGATTTTCTTAACAGGTAAACCACATTCAAGCGCTTAATCGAACATTTTCACAAACTTAAACATCACATAACATGCATATCGAGTTTTCTAATTTGTACCTGTCACGACCCGACGTCCTAACTGCCTATTCTAGCGCATTCATATGTGCCTAGCGAGTTGTGAGTAGTGAAGTGCACCAAAAACACGTATAAATTTTTTCTTTTACCATTCATATAATGGAACGAAGTCCTGTACACGTCAAAAGAATACATGTCAGGTCTATAAGCTACACCCTAGACCTAACTACGTGGCTCTTCGTGTGACGGCACAACAAAAGTCTCCTATGCGCCAGGCCTCACAGGTCGTCATCCATACACACACGTCCACCCCAAAAGCAGCGGGAAGCTCCAAAAGATCGGACTTGTCAACTAACGCGATCACGTACCGTGCTCGCTGGCGCCTACAACACATAACATAAAAGAATAAGTCACCGAGGCTCAGTAAGCAGAAATCATGCATGTATGCACGTGTCCCTTTCCCCGCAAAGGCAAACCCTGCGATGCATGAATTTCTAAGCAAGGGCAATCCGCGCCGATGCATATTACACTCGCAAGGGCATTCCACGCCGATGCACCTAGTACTCCTACTAGTAAAACTCAGGGCCCTCGGCTAATCTCACTATGCACCACAAGAGCTCACGTCCCTCGGGGACAATACGACAGCGGTCCACGTCGGATAGTCGAACCCTAGGATGCACATCGTTCCCCTAGGTCGCCATATGAACCCGATCGTCCCCGACTGTCCGGCGGTCGCTCACGCTGGTAGCCCACGCTGAGGTCGCCTACACCAGGGTTCCACCCTGTGTCGCTTATACCCTCAGGTTGCACCCTCCAGGTCGCACCTTACCGCCACGGGCCATGCCCAAATCCATTCCACAGGATATCAATATATATCTACAATAATAGTACGACGACGCTAAAACGCCGCCCTGGTAGCATAGGAGACAGCCCCTGACTCAACTATGAGTCGACACACTTGCCCAAATCAGCAAGTCCTCGTCGCGTACAAGCGACATATCATTATGCACACTCAGTCCCTACGACCCTTCCCCATGAGTTCGTGCGTGCACATGAATATGCATATGCGAATAAATGCAATTTATGCTAACCACATGAAGGCGTTACGATCAGTCCACGTAATCATGAAATCACGTAGGCACATAGTCACACAAAACATATAACACGCAAGTTATGTGTTGTAGTTGGATTTCTACTTACCTGGCGCCCGTCGACTAGTGCTACTGAACTGGTGAATTTCCTAAGCCCCGACCTTAGGCATAAAATATTTGCGTCAGTGCACTATCTTAATTAATTAATTTGGCTAAGTACTCAAAATTTCCTAAACATTATATTATCTTGAACTCAAGAGGTAATTTAGACTCGTGAATTATACCTAAGTCGTGAACTAATTTAGACTTGGGACTCGTGAAGTTTCAGAATTTATTAAGTATGGTTCGCGAACTCCCGAAGTTGGTTTAATTCGCCAAATATCCTACCGTAGTTCTCGAATTGTACTTCTAAACCTAGGGTTAGCGAAGCATGCTCACTAATATTTTGCGAGATCATTTTATTCTAGTTCGCTAATTGCTACTTGAATAGTTGTGGGGTTTGCGGATCCACATGATTCCTAATTCGCCAATTGGCTCGGTTTGCGAAGTTGTGCCAAGTTTGCCAAATAGGGTTCATCAATCATCGGATAGTTCGTGTAGTCTTCCCCCTCTCATGGTTCGCAAAGTTCGGCCCGCCAAGTGAAGCTCCCATGTTTTGCGAATTCTCACTTGATTCGCCAAATTCTTCGGTTTGCGTAGGAGTTCGCTAACTATTGGATTCGCAAAAAGGGGTCATTTCACCACTTGCCATGGATTCGCAGAATTCTCTGTCCCTTGGTTCGCGAAGTGAGCTGATTCGCCAAAGGCTTGTCGCATGGGATTCGCAAAGGTTTGAGCCCGTGAAAATGAAGGAGTTCGCAAAACTCCTCAAGGCTTAAGGTTCGCAAACCATCCGACCCGCGATGTGTATTGGACCCGTGAGCTCAATTCGCAAAGTAGTTTTGGCGGCTTCGAGGCTTCGCCAAATGGGTTTGCAGGACCCTTAATTCGCGAATTCGGTTCTAAAGGCTTAGAGTTCGCCGATTAAGCCAAGTTCGCCAAGTAAGGCTAGTTCGCGAAATCCGTTCGTGATCTCGCACATTGGACCCTTATGGTTCACGAAGCTCATCTTGCTAAGGGTTCGCGAACTACCCTCAGTTCGTGAACCTTTCCTTTCCCAACGATTTTAACATCTAAGATTCTTAGAGACTTCGATCAAAAAGGTGTTCCTACCAAGATGCATATGAATGTCACACGAACTCTAGGTGTTTCTTAAGCCCCCGTGAACTATTTACACGACCCTTAATCCTATACCATTTTCGTGCCTAAAAGCACTCAAGACATGGGGGTATGGAACTTCAAGACTCTAGCATCGAATCAGTTAAAATACTTGCTTAAGCATGTCTCTAGTACATAATCCACCTAAACATGCTAATTTCGAATTAATAATCTAATCTTCGAGCTAAAAATGTAAAAGTTTTAGTATAACTTCATACCTTCTTAAATTGAGTTTCGACTTCTCCTTCTTCTTCCCTAAGTCTCGATGGTTTCTCTTACAAATCGGTTTTATGGACTCAAATGATTTTTAGGGGATATTTAGCAAGAAAAATGGGATTTGACGTGAATATCCCTTGTTTTAGGGAGCCTTTTCTTCAAGGTTTGACTCTTAGTAAATTGGCCTAATTGTGAATTATATTACTTCTTGGACCATTTATGTTATATTTGGACTGAGCCTATAATTTATTTTGGGCTTGAGTTCGGGTTCCATCCTAGTCCAACTACAATTATAGCCAAATTTTATCATTAGCTCCATTTCCCTAGTCCTAATTTCAAAAATCACTAATTAAATTGGAAGTCTAACAGTACAAATTAATGCTCCGAATTTACCAAATAAATTAAGCACACATTTTAACATGCAGATTTCACATAATTCACACGAGCACAGAATACTTTCACGAAATGCACATAATCGCATTCATCATTTACGCAAATTTATTGGCCTTACTATTCACGAGGACCCGGGTGCTACATCCTCCCCCCTTAAAGAGGATTTCGCCCCCGAAATCAGCCCATTTGGAACAATTCAGGGTAACGATCTATCATGCCATCCTCACGTTCCCAGGTGGCTTCCTTTACTGACTGAGTCACTAAGGGAATTTCCTTATTCCTAAGCCTTTTTGTTTCATGCATCAGTATCTCTACTGGTATTTCCTCGTAACTCAAATCTGGCTTCAACTGTTGATGCAGAGTTTCGTTCACTAGCACGTGGCTTGGGTCAGCGATATATTTTCGTAAAGTTGAAATGTGGAATACATCATGTACTTGCGACAACGATGCTGGTAGTTCCAATTGGTACGCTACTTCGCCACTCTTTTCCCTATCTTGAAGGGACCAATGTACCTTGGGCTTAGTTTTCCCTTTTGCCGAATCTCTTAACGCCCTTCATTGGCGACACTTTCACGAAAACCCAATCTTCAATTTCGAATTCTAGCGTTCTGCGTCTTTGCTCCGCATAATTCTTTTGTCTGCTTTGCGCCGTGTGCATTCTCTCTCGGATCGTCGTGATGATTTCCGTCATTTCTCGGATCATATCTGGGCCTAACATCGCCCGTTCACCGACTTCATCCCAACGTACTGGGGATCTGCACTTTCGTCCGTATAAGGCATTTTAAGGAGCCATTCCAATCGTAGCCTGATAGCTATTGTTGTACGAGAATTCAACGAGTGGAAGGTACTTGCTCTAGCTGCCTTTGAAGTCGAGTACGCAAGCTCGTAGCATATCCTCCAGAGTCTGGATAGTCCGCCCGATTGACCGTCCCTTGTGGATGGTAAGCCGTGCTGAATGACAATTTCGTCCCCATCGCTTTTTGTAAGCTCGTCCAAAACTTAGATAGGAATCTTGAATCACGGTCTGATACTATCGACAACGGTACTCCATGGAGTCGTACTATGTCTTGGATATACTGTTCCCCGTATCGCTCCATGGTGAACGTAGTACTTATTGGCAGAAAATGAGCAGATTTCATAAGTCGGTCTACAATCACCCAAATTGCGTCGTGCCATTTCATATTTTTCGGCAATCCGCTCACGAAATCCATCGTTATATTGTCCCATTTCCAGTCCGGAATCGGTAAGGGCTGCAGCGTCCCTGCTGGCCGTTGGTGTTCTGCCTTAATTCGTTGACAAGTGAGGCATTGACTAACGAATTCGGCTACGTCTTTCTTCATTCCTGGCCACCAGTAGTGCGCTCGTAAGTCTCTATACAGCTTCGTGGCTCCAGGATGCACTGAGTATGGTGTAGTATGTGCTTCCGCCATTATAGTTCTTCGAAGTCCTGCATCGTCCGGTATATATAATCTGCTTTTAGTACAAGCTCCCGTAGTCTCGAATACATAGTCTACTGCCGGCTGCTCTGTCTGGGTTCCCTTGATCTTGACATAGAACTCGTCATTTTCTGAGCCTTCTTGATTCGTTCTAACAATGTCGGTTGAAGGGTCAAAGCTGCTAACTTCACCTCGACCTCGCCTAATGGTACGATCTCCACTTCGAGTCGTTGGAGTTCCGTGCTTATTGTCTTTCGACTTAAGCATCTGCTACCACATTCGCCTTTCCTGGGTGGTAGTTGATTGCACAATCGTAGTCCTTCACCAGTTCTAGCCACCTTCTCTGTCTTATGTTTAGCTCCTTTTGGGTGAAGAAGTACTTTAAACTTTTGTGGTCGGTGTAGATTTCACATCTTTCACCACATAGATAGTGCCTCCATATCTTGAGGGCAAAGACCACCGCTGCTAGTTCCAGATCGTGTGTAGGGTAGTTCTTTTCGTACTCCTTCAGCTGCCGTGAGGCATAGGCCACTACCTTTCTGTTTTGCATTAACACGCATCCGAGCCCATTTTTCGAAGTGTCGCTGTAAACGTAAAATCCCCCTATTCCTGAGGGGATTGTCAGCACTGGGGCTGTAGTAAGCCGCTTCTTCAGTTCATGGAAGCTCTGTTCACATTCTTCGCTCCATCGAAAAGGAGTATTCTTCCTGGTCAACTTCGTCAGCGTAGAAGCGATCTTGGAGAAGTCTTTTATGAACTTCCTATAATAGCCCGCTAAGCCTAAGAAGCTCGTACTTCCGTTACATTGGTTGGCTACGGCCAGTCATTAATTGCTTTGATTTTACTCGGATGTACCGAGATTCCCGCTTCAGAGACGATGTGTCCCAAAATGCTACTTGGTCCAGCCAGAATTCACACTTTTTAAACTTAGCGTACAACTGCTTTTCCCTCAGTACTCCAAGTATCACTCGTAGGTGTTGTTCGTGTTCCTCTTTTGTCTTAGAGTAGATGAGGATGTCGTCTATAAACACGATCGCGAACTTGTTCAGATAGGTTTCGAACACCCGGTTCATTAGGTCCATAAAGGCCGCCGGTGCGTTCTTCAGTCCAAAGGGCATTACTAGAAATTCAAAGTGCCCGTATCTGGTACTGAACGCCGTTTTAGGGATATCCTCTTTTCGAATTTTCAGCTGATGGTATCCTGACCGCAAATCGATCTTGGAGAACACCGTAGCGCCCTGTAGTTGGTCAAAGAGATCGTCGATCCTGTGCAATGGATACTTATTCTTGACCGTTAACTTGTTCAGCTCCCTGTAATCTATGCACAGCCTCATTGAGCCATCCTTCTTTCGCACGAATAGAACTGGCGCACCCAGGGAGAAAAGCTGGTCTGAATAAACCCTTTCTGTAGGAGTTCGTCTATCTGTTCCTTCAGCTCCTTCAATTCGGTCGGTGCTAATCGGTATGGAGTCATGGACACTGGTGCAGCTCCCGGCACCAGGTCGATGGTAAACTCGATTTCCCTGTCTGGGGGTAGTCCCGGCAAATCTTCCGAAAATACATCCGGGAACTCGTTTATTACGGGTACCTCTTCAAGTTTTGTAGAAGAATTTTCTTCTGTCTTCAGCGCAAACACTAGGTATGCCTCGCATCCGGCTTTGATTAGCCGTTGGGCCTTCAACGCCGAAATCTTAGGAACAATTCCTCTTCCGCCCGTCCCCTTGAAAGTGAAAGGTTCTCCCCCTTCCATACCGAACGTCACCACCTTAAGATTAAATCTATTACCGCTCCATATTTTGAGAGCCAGTCCATCCCGAGAATCACCTCGTAATCGTTCATCGGGATGACTATTAAGTCTACCAACAATTCTTTGTCGCCGACTAAGACTGGGCAATTCCTTAATAATTGGTTAGTCCTAGTTGGTGCCCCGTTTGGATTGCTACACTATATTCGAACTCGGCCCGCTCAGGTATTATATTAAGTCTCGTCACGTATGGGATGGATGCAAATGAGTGGGTTGCCCCGGAATCTACTAGGATGCATGTGGGTGTTTGGTGGATTAGGAGGGTACCTGTCACCACTGGGTTGTTCTCCGCTTCCTCTAAGTGATGGTGTATACTCGAGCTGGCACCATCTGAGGTCCTGCTTGGCTCCCGGCCTGACTTCCCGAAGCACCTTCCGGGCACTGTCTCTCAAAGTGTCCCGGCTTCCCGCATTTGAAACACGCGTTGGCCGGCGTGTTGCAATTCCCGAAGTGCCTCTTTCCGCACCTCTGACAGTTGGGAATCGGCACTGCGCCCTTGATTCTGATTCGGGTTTGGGGGTCTGTTCACTGTCCCCTGAGGTTGTTGAGGAGGCCTGTTCTGGAATTTATTTTTGCCACCTTTAGGCACAAATTGCCGCTTCTGATTTCCTCCGCTCCATGGCGCTCATTGCATTTGCGCAAATTTGCGCTTGGCCTCTTGTGCCCTCACTATCCGGGCTTCAGCTTATTCTGCCACCTTGGCTCTCTCTGCTACTTGAGCGTATGTGGCGCCATGGACTCCCGCCATACTCACATCTCTATAAAGTTCCGGTTTCAACCCCTCCAGAAACCGCTCGATCTTCAAAGCATCCGTGCTCACCATGTGAGCTGCAAACCTTGACAGTTGCTCGAACTTCCGGATATACTCAGCAACTGTCATGGATCCCTGCCTGAGGTTTATAAATACGTTGAGACGCTGGGCTCTCACCGGGGCCGTTAAGTACTTACCCCGGAACAGCTCCTTGAATCTGTCCCAGCTCATCGTGGCAGGATTCTCGATCACCATAATGGTATCCCACCAATGTCCGGCGCTTCCTCTTAGAAGGAACGCGGCGCACAGAGACTTTTCTGCCTCTGGGACTCTGCTGTAGACGAACATGCTCTCTAGTGTCCTTATCCAATCTTCGGCTGTCGTCGGGTCAGCCGTATCCTCGAAGGTTGGTGGGTTCAACCTCCTGAACCTTTCTCCCACTATCTCTGCCCTGTCGGCTGAGTGGTTCCAGCATTCGTGGTGTTCTGTTGGATCAGCTGTTGTATCTGTGTTGACTGCTGGCGAACCAATTCCGTAATGGAAAATGGTCGCATCGCGGTTGTCAGTAGGGGCCGTGTTTCCCCTATTCTGGTCATCGCCACCGCTCGACTCACCTCTTGTTCTTACCATCTTCTATCCCTATCCTGATTGTCCTAGGCCAGTAAATTATGCAACATATAGATCCACATAAACTTAACACTTACTTGCAAGGCCGCTTCCGCACTTTTGGGTGTGTGTGTATGGATAGTCTACAGAACCTGTGACCGAAGCTCTGATACCACCCTGTCACGACCCGACGTCCTAACTGCCTATTCTAGCAATGTGCCTAGCGAGTTGTGAGTAGTGAAGTGCACCAAAAACACGTATAATTTTTTTCTTTTTCCATTCATATAATGGAACGAAGTCCTGTACACGTCAAAAGAATACATGTCAGGTCTATAAGCTACACCCTAGACCTAACTACGTGGCTCTTCGTGTGACGGCACAGCAAATGTCTCTTATGCGCCTCACAGGTCGTCATCCATACAAACACGTCCACCCCAAAAGCAGCACGAAGCTCCAAAAGATCGGCCTTGTCAACTAACGCGATCACGTACCGTGCTCGCTGGCGCCTACAACACATAACATAAAAGAATGAGGCACCGAGGCTCAGTAAGCAGAAATCATGCATGTATGCACGTGTCCCTTTCCTGCAAAGGCAAACCCTGCCGATGCATAAATTTCTAAGCAAGGGCAATCCGCGCCGATGCATATTACACTCGCAAGGGCATTCCACGCAGATGCACCTAGTACTCGTACTACTAAAACTCAGGGCCCTCGGCTAATCTCACTATGCACCGCAAGAGCTCACGTCCCTCGGGGACAATACGACAGCGGTCACGCCGGATGGCCGAAACCTAGGACGCACATCGTTCCCCTAGGTCGCCATATGAACCCGGTCGTCCCCGACTGTTCGACCGTCGCTCACGCTGGTAGCCCACGCTGATGTCGCCTACACCAGGGTTCCACCCTGTGTCGCTTATACCCTCAGGTCACCCTCCAGGTCGCACCTTACCGCCATGGGCCATTCCCAAATCCTTTCATAGGATATCGATATATATCTACAATAATAGTACGACGACGCTAAAACGCCGCGCTGGTAGCATAGGAGACAGCCCCTGACTCAACTATGAGTCGACGCACTTGCCCACATCGGCAAGTCCTCGTCACATACAAGCGACATATCATTATGCACACTCAGTCCCACGACCCTTCCCCATGAGTTCGTGCGTGCACATGAATATGCATATGCGAATAAATGCAATTCATGCAAACCACATGAAGGCGTTACGATCAGTCCACGTAATCATGAAATCACGTAGGCACATAGTCACACAAAACATATAACACGCAAGTTATGTGTTGTAGTTGGATTTCTACTTACCTGGCGTCCGTCGACTAGTGCTACTGAACTAGTGAATTTCCTAAGCCCCGAGACATAATATATTAGCGTCAGTGCACTATCTTAATTAAATAATTTGGCTAAGTACTCAAAATTTCCTAAACATTATATTATCTTGAACTCAAGAGGTAATTTAGACTCGTGAATTATACCTAAGTCGTGAACTAATTTAGACTTAGGACTCGTGAAGTTTCAGAATTTATTAAGTATGGTTCGCGAACTCCCGAAGTTGTTTAATTCGCCAAATATCCTACCAGTAGTTCTCAAATTGTACTTCTAAACCTAGGGTTAGCGAAGCATGCTCACTAATATTTTGCGAGATCATTTTATTCTAGTTCGCTAATTGCTACTTGAATAGTTGTGGGGTTTGCGGATCCACATGATTCCTAATTCGCCAACTGGCTCTGTTTGCGAAGTTGTGCCAAGTTTGCCAAATAGGGTTCATCAATCATCGGATAGTTCGTGAAGTCTTCCCCCTCTCATGGTTCGCAAAGTTTGGCCCGCCAAGTGAAGCTCCCATGTTTCGCGAATTCTCACTTGATTTGCCTAATTCTTCGGTTTGCAAAGTGTAGGAGTTCGCTAACTGTTGGATTCGCAAAAAGAGGTCATTTCGCCACTTGCCATGGATTCGCAGAATTCTCCGTCCCTTGGTTCGCGAAGTGAGCTGATTCGCCTAAGGCTTGTCGCATGGGATTCGCAAAGTTTTGAGCCCGTGAAAATGAAGGAGTTCGCAAAACTCCTCAAGGCTTAAGATTCGCAAACCATCCGACCCGCGATGTGTATTGGACCCGTGAGCCTCAATTCGCGAAGTAGTTTTGCAGCTTCGAGGATTCGCCAAATGGGTTCGCAGGACCCTTAATTCGCGAATTCGGTTCTAAAGGCTTAGAGTTCGCCGATTAAGCCAAGTTCGCCAAGTTCGCAAAATCCATTCGTGATCTCGCACATTGGACCCTTATGGTTCACGAAGCTCATCTTGCTAAGGGTTCGCGAACTACCCTCAGTTCGTGAACCTTTTCTTTACCAACAATTTTAACATCTAAGATTCTTAGAGACTTCGATCAAAAAGGTGTTCCTACCAAGATGCATATGAATGTCACACGAACTCTAGGTGTTTCTTAAGCCCTCGTGAACTATTTACACGACCCTTAATCCTATACCATGTTCGTGCCTAAAAGCTCTCAAGACATGGGGGTATGGAACTTCAAGACTCTAGCATCGAATCAGTTTTAAATACATGCTTAAGCATTTCTCTAGTACATAATCCCCCTAAACATGCTAAATTTCGAATTAATAATCTAATCTTCGAGCTAGAAATGTAAAGTTTTAGTATAGACTTCATACCTTCTTTGTTTCGACTTCTCCTTCTTCTTCCCCTAAGTCTCGATGGTTTCTCTTACAAATGGGTTTTATGGACTCAAAATGATTTTTAGGGGATATTTAGCAAGAAAAATGGGATTTGACGTGAATATCCCTTGTTTTAGGGAGCCTTTTCTTCAAGGTTTGACTCTTAGTAAATTGGGCCTAATTGTGAATTATATAACTTCTTGACCATTTATGTTATATTTGGACTGAGCCTATAATTTAGTTTGGGCTTGAGTTCGGGTTCCATCCTAGTCCAACTACAATTATAGCCAAATTTTATCATTAGCTCCATTTCCCTAGTCCTAATTTCAAAAATCCCTAATTAAATTGGAAGTCTAACAGTACAAATTAAATGCTCCGAATATACCAAATAAATTAAGCACAGATTTTAGCATGCAGATTTCACATAATTTACACGAGCACAGAATACTTTCACGAAATGCACATAATCGCATTCATCATTTACGCAAATTTATTGGCCTTACTATTCACGAGGACCCGGGTGCTACAGTACCCCCAGTTTACTTAATTACTTGCAATAATCAAAACTGTCATATCCATTTGGACCAAAAAGGTCTACAATTTCCCCCTTTTGATGATGACAAGTAATTAATGCCTATCTTAAGTATATGAGTACACTCGATATGAAACCATTTAAGCAAGTAGCATGTTTAAGTATCAAAGCATGTGACATATGATCAAAGAAAATAAATTTATCAAATTTCATAGCATGCTCCCCCTGTCTAATTGCTAATATTCCTATGTAAAGTACAGAAGCAAAGATTTAGCAATTACCAGGTCATATCACAGTGTCACAAGTTACCACGGAATGTCGCAAGTTATCATGGAATGTCTCAAGTTATCATATCACATCAGTTTGCTCCCCTGCCTATGTGCGGAATTCCTAACCCTTAACAAGTCATCAAAACAAAAGCACAGAGGATTAAGACATAAGCATATAAAAGTAAGCAAGCCGATTATATTATATTCCAAAATAACAAAATGAGGCATTAATTGCCTAGACTTCTCCCCCTTCAGCATCAAAAAGGAGGGACCAACACCACCGACATACCTAAACCTGCAATCAACCTTGACCCGCAAACCAAGAACCAATGAAAGAAAAGTACCGAGCGACCTAGAGCTAATCCTAATAGAGCTAGGGAATCACTAAGGAACTAAGTTCTAAGGGCTGGAATCGCTATCAGATGTGGCACATGAGGATTCAGCGATATCAAGAGCCGCGGAGATTCCTTCAGATACTTGTAAACTCTTTTGAAGTTCCGTGAGATCTTTTCGAAGTTTTTGCTGTTCTCATCCTTAAGGCCCTTGATACTCTTTTTCAGACCAGCTATCGTTCCCTGCTCGTCGTTGCTTTCATAATCTTTCTTCTTCCTGGTCGGACTTTTTGAAGGAGCCTTCAAATCCCTTGTCTTGATCCATCCTTTCTGCTCATCAAAGCGTATACCAACACGCTTGAGTGTGACAATATCTACTGCATGCTTTGCGCTATCTTTCCAAGCCTTGGGCAGAGTGATTCCCTCATATTGAAGCATGTGCGTAAACAGCATTCCAAATGGAAGTTCCTTATCAGAGCTCTTATGGCATGGACCATGTACTTAAGAACAAAGTAACCTAGATTGAGCGGCATAGTTTGGGATACCAGATAGAGAGTCAGCATGCTTATGTTGTTCATGGTGGTGGAATGGCCTCCACTGCCAACTCGGGCGCTCCAGAGCGTAAAGTGCAGAATTTTGTAAAGGAAGAACAAGTCGACAGGAAGTTTGTTCAGGGCTTCTCCTTAGAGAACTTGGGCTTATAGGGGGGATTCCATAGCTTTCACACAGTCACGCAGTGGTATCTCTGACGTACACCAGTGGACGAAGTCGAAGTAACATAACCCTTCGTTTTCAACTCCCAACATCTCGTTCACCTTTGCGCTATTCCATTCTAGGTTCGTCCCAAGCACATAAGACTTCACTGTAATATCAATTTCGTCTTCAACGAAAGTGAGATTGGCGTAGAACAGCTTCCCCGCCTCCACATACACGGATTTGTCTATCCTCAGAAAGTTCTCCCAGCCATACTCCGTCAGCCATGTCTCCACTTGGCTCTCAGCCAGTTCGTCAAAGTTGACACTCCTTCATCGTGCAACTCGCCACTGCTGGAGTTTCTCATGAAGTTCCTTGGCGCTCTCAGTCAGAAACTTGATCTCATCGGTGATTTCCTACAGATTATCAGGGTTGAACGATTTTTGCCCTTCAGTATCACGGCTGGAACCTCGTTGGGGTGACTCAATTTGGGCAGAAATGGATTTTTTCGGAGAGGCCGATTTCTCAAGAGAGGCAGACTCAGTATGGGAAGAGGCAGGAGAGGAAATAGGAATTTTATCGATCTTAGTCTTCTTGTTCTTCGGTTTTGTAGGAGATTTTGTGGATTTGGGACTGCTCTGAGACTTGGAACGGGTGGTTTTTGAAGGATGAAGAATCAAAGAAGGAACGGTTATAAAGGCAGAGTTTGGATAAGGATGGAAAGAAGTTTAAAGAGGGATGTGATCTCGACAAGACAGGTGTCAGATAAGGAAAGGATTTCAAAATTTGAATTTTAAAAAGAATACTTAGTGGTGAAGGAAATTGCCCGTTAACTGAAGATAAAGGATGTCTCGTGGGAATTAAGGAAGAAAATAAGTAAACAGAGCTCAAGAAAAACATCGGCAGAAAATAGGTTTTGACATAAATGTCGAAGAAAGTCTAAAACATAATCTCTTCATGGATGGAAAGGATTCGAAAAGATAATGAAGATATTATTAATTGAATCAAGGAATAAGATAGCAGAGATTCTAAAGGATAAGATCAAGGAAATACTAAAGGCTAACATATCTAGTCTCCTTTCCTATTTGAGCTCAATAATTCCTAATCGGTCACGGATATCACGAATCTACTCTCAATAAGGGGTTTCGTGAAGATATCAGCCAACTGATCATTAGTTCCTACGAAGTTCACGCTGATATTCCCTTTCTAAACATGATCTCGAATAAAATGATGTTTCACCTCTATATGCTTAGTTCGAGAATGGTGTACGGGATTCTTGGTGATACTAATGGCACTAGTACTATCACAAAAAATAGGAATTTGGTCGTACCTTAAACCGTAATCACTCAAGGTCTGTTTCATCCAAAGGATTTGCTGAGAACAACTTCCTAAGGCCATAGATTCTGCTTCGGTTGTGGATAGGGCCACGGCATTTTGTTTCCGACTGGACCAGGTAACAATGGAATTTCCTAATATTTGGCAAGTACCACTAGTGCTTTTCCTATCTTCTCTAGAACCGGTATAATCCGCATCCGAGTATCCCATTAATGGGAATTCCTTGGAATTTGGATACCATATACCATGATTGATTATTCCCTTCAAATATCAAAGTATTCGTTTGACTGCTGTCAAGTGAGATTCCCTAGGACTCGTTTGATATCTAGAACATAGACCAGTAGCAAACATAATATCGGGTCTGCTTGCCGTAAGGTATAGCAAACTTCCAATCATACCTCTATGCTTAGTTTGGTCGAAAGGCGTACCTTGTTCATCACTATCAATTTTAGCGGTCTGGTGCATAGGAGTGGGAAGTACTTGGAATCAGCCATTCCGAATTTTTCAAGTAGTTCCTTCGTGTACTTTGTTTGAGATATGAATGTTCCCGTATCCAATTGCTTGATTTGCAATCCAAGGAAGTACGTGAGTTCTCCCATTAGGCTCATCTCAAATTCCTGTTGCATAGACGTAGAAAAATTCTCGCAAAGAGTGATGTCACTGCTACCAATATGATATCATCAACGTATATCTGCACAAGTAGTATGTGATTCACTTCGCACTTTATAAACAGAGTGTTATCTATTGTTCCTATTGTAAAGCCCATGTCTAGTAAAGACCTACTCAATCTTTCATACCATGCCCTAAGGGCTTGTTTTAAACCATATAAAGCTTTTGTTTAGTTTAAAAACATGATCTGAAAATTCTTCTTTTTCAAAACCGGGGGTTGTTCGACAAAGACTTCCTCATTTATAAAATCATTTAAAAATGAGCTTTCACGTCCAGTGGTCTGGATGTAGAGATCACATTCTTAGGTTTAAAGGACGTCTTGGTCTGTTTCCCCATTTGGCACGCTTTACAAATTCTGTCCTTGGTGGCTTTCATATCTGGAATGCCTCTCACTAATTCATTGCATGATATGTGAGACATCAGTTCCATGTTAGCATGTCCTAGACGTCTATGCCATAACCATGTGATATCCTGCGTAACTGCTAGACACTTGACATTTGGTTAGCAATATCATCAAGAGTGATGCAGTAAATGTTACCATGACTAGATGCACAAAACACAATCTCATCACCCTTTTTAACAAAACACTTATCTTTGGCGAAGGCTACGGTATGTCCATCATCACATAATTGACTAATGCTAATTAAATAATGTTCTAAGTTCCTAACAGACCATACGTTATCTATAGTGATATTTAAATTGTTACCGACAGTACCAACTCGCACGATTTTGGCTTTTGCGTCGTTGACGTATGAAACGTATCCTCCATCAACCGCCTTTAACGACACAAAATTACCTATATCACCTATCATGTGGCGGGAGCACCCGCTGTCGAGGTACCACCTACTTTTCTTACTGGAATTCTTCCTTCGTACCTGTAGAAAGAAGTACTCTTCCGAGGTACCCAATTTCTGTTGGGTCCTAACATGTTAGCGAAAAAATAACTTCTGTTAACATACGAGATATCATTCTGCATAGACGGTGATCTCCTGTTACAATCAGATACAACAGTGGCATTTTTAGGTGACATCTTAGGTCTCCAGACATACTTAGCTTTATCAATCTTCTTTAAGCGACAGTTGTATGCATAATGATCATTTCTACCACAACAAAACACTTAAACTTAGGCACAGAATATTTAACATGCTTTTCATCAGTGGAATAACCTAACCCTGACCTACCAATGTTTCTAGGAGTATTCAGCAACATATTTAGGTTCTGCCTACCCTCAAGGAGTCTATCAACTGTCTGTTTTTCTTTCTCTAAGGAGTTCCTGAGTTCTACAATATCTCTGGATAAGTCACTGTTTTTTCTTTTTTGTTTTCTCACAGTCACAGGGAATTCCCTCTTTCTTAGCAGTAACTAACTCTCCTTTCAAACGTAAGATCTCTAGATCAGCCTCATGTTTTTCCTTAGCTAGGTGATCTCGCTGTTTTATTAGTTCCTTATTCAGGGAATTTAGTGACTTAACCTTTCTCTCAGCTTTCTGAAGTAAATCACACAATTCTTCCTTACTTTCTTCTATATCAGAAACAGATGAGTCACTTTCACAATCATTTTTATATAAGCTGTTTAGGATATGAATTTCTCAATAGAGGAAGAGCGGGATACCTGATCCTCGTCAGCCATGTAAGCGTGATCCTCGTCCTCGCTTTGTTCTGGTTCGGAGTCATTCGATTCCGTCACCATAGCCTTCTGCTTCCTTGGTTTCTCATTGTTGGTTGCTGGGCATTCATGTGCATAATGGCCCGGTTTGTTGCATTGGAAACACTTCTGAACAATCATTCCAGACGTGGATATTCCCTTACTCTTGTTCTGGAATTTGTTGAAGTTTCCTCTGAATTTCTTTTTCTGCTGGAATCTTTCAAATCTTTTTGTAAGCATGGCTAGGTCGTTCATCAAGTCCTCTTCTTCGTCGTCAGAATCAGATTCTTCCTGGTTGGATTTGAATGCAATGACTTCTAATTTTTGTTCTGCGACTTTTCATTCATTGACGTTTGAATCATCTCGTAGGATATAAGAGATCCAATAAGTTCGGAGATGCTAAGTGCTTCCAGATCCTTTGCTTCATAGATGGCAGTAACCTTGGCATTCCATTCTCGTGGTAGTGATCTCAGTATCTTTCTCACTTGTTCACTGTCGGGAACCTTCCTGTCGAGAGAGAACATTCGGTTGATGATTCCCATGAATCTGGCATACATCTAGCTTATATTCTCGTCAGATTCCATTGAGAATAGTTCGTACTGATGAGTGAGCAGAGCCAGTCTTTCTTGCACAACTCGTTGAGTTCCTTCATGAGTAACTTGGAGCATATCTCACATGGTTTTTGCCGATGAGCAGGAACTAACCCGAATGTATTCTTCCCATGTGAGTGCGCATGCGGGCATGTTTTTCGCCCTTGCATTTCACGTGATTACCTTTGTGTCATCAACACTGTAATCTTTAGCATCCTTTGGGGTTCCATCGATTTTGTTGGCCGTATATGGTCCATTCTTGTTGTCTCCCAAAGCTCGTAGTTGACAGCGATCAGAAACTCGATCATACGGTTCTTCCACACGGCGTAGTTCGTTCCATCAAAGAGAGGCGGCCTAGAGTGGGATTGACCCTCTACAAATACATCAACACTCGAAAAAGCCATTAGATCTTAACTCAGGCATCTTAGGCCTTTCGTTGAGTAACCTGCTCTGATACCAAATGAAGTGTAAAATTTGCCTGGGGTGGGGGGAGTGAATTAGGCTATAAAAAATTTGGCTTGATCTTCTTTGAAAAAATACTTTTCTTTACGAAGATATTTTCAGAGTATGATATTTCCCGATAACCAGTACGAGTATCTATGTTATCTCCCTAACCCTGTTTCACAGAATATCACATTAGTTTCAGAAATCGTTTATGATATCACCTAGTTATTTGCCAACGTTCCGGGTCTTCTCACAAAAAAGTAAATAGCAGAAAGTGATGTGAGACGGGATTTTTATGCAGGTTATATCCCCAACTGGGGTTAATCCTGTCCTTGGGGTGTGATATCCCCAAGAGTTCCAATCAATCACTAGGTATTACCAGTTACGCTATGATTGACCCGTACACAACCGAAACACTATGGACACTAGACCTCGTTCTAGGATGACACACGCCAAGTTTCGATCCACGTCGTTTACCCAGGAAACCTATTCCCCGACTGGATGCAGCTTGCTATCGAAGGGCCACCAAATCCACAAAATTCGTCCCACCACGTGCGTAAGACTCCACTTGTGCTCCTTTGTGCGCTCAACGTGCCCGCAGACACAACACGTCCGAAGACAAGGTTTTTAGGATTTGGAGTTTCTAAGGATCGCTCAAAGGGTACAGATTCGCAAATGAAAGCTCAACACAAACAACAAATGAATCGCAAATTTCACTCAAGAACTCTAAGGGATTCGCTAGCTTGTGTTTCGTTGTGTACCCTTCAATCGTGAAGTGTTCTCTTTTATATAGAACCAATTCTCGCTTCTACACTTCACAAGGAAAGTTAAGCACGACAAATATGCCAGAGACAACTCAATAATCATGTGCATTAACTCAAACAATCATGCCAAGAATAAACAAATTAAGCTCAACGGTCATGCATGATCACTTACCATAAATACCACAGATTAACATTCATTCCACCGTAACATAATATTCATTCGCACTCAACGGATATAACATTGATATTCTTTCCTAAAATAGATCAACACATGTAAGCACTTAATCAGAATATCCTTTCCATATATACAGCATAGTCATTCATATCCGGGTGATCACATCGATATTTTTTCCTAAAATAATTTAATCTCGCAGACAGTTTGCATATCACTTAACATAATATATTTTCCATATATAGCACGCAACGAGATTCTATTCATTCAAAAACGTTCATAACCAGGTGATCACATTAATATTCCAGTTAAGCATAAGATCACCCAAATTCGATTTCTTAACAGGTAAACCACATTCAAGTGCTTGATCGAACATTTTCACAGACTTAAACATCACATAACATGCATATCGAGTTTTCTAATTTGTACCCCCCAGTTTACTTAATTACTTGGAATAATCAAAACTCTCATAGCCATTTGGACCAATAAGGTCTACACTTGTCAAAAGACGAAAACAAAATCTTTAAAAATCCTTAATCTTTCAACTGATTTTCGTCTTTTTAAGGTAGGTTCGACACCCTTTAGGTGATTGCGTGTGTTTAAACTATATTTGCATCCATATTCTGCAATCCTTTGCATGATTCTTTGATAGATTCTCGCTTGTTTTAAAAATATGAAAACTCGAATGCTATTTTAAAGTGATTACGACCAATTTATGTGTTTAATCTGGGATAAAAGATGCGTTTAAGATAGATTCGGTGTTTGTAATCACTCTAGGAGTATATTGTTTCGATTCTCTGCGTTTTAGAGCAAAAATTTAAGTTTCGACCAAACTGGGTTTTGAATGTTTAACGCAGTCGAAGAACTTTTTCGATCGCAAAAAAATAGATTTCTCGATTGTAAGTATTTTCGATCTACGTCAGCTATTTTAGCGCCCAAGTCAAAATTTTAGCGATTGAAGATCTTTTACGATGCAAACAGTTTCAATCGAATTTAACTGTTTGAAACTGTTCGCATCATAAAAGATCTTCAATTGCTAAAATTTTGACTTGGGCTCTAAGATAGCTGACGTAGATCGAAAAATACTTACAATCGAGAAATCTAATTTTGATTTTATACGAGCGAAAGATTACTGGGCAAAATAGATAAAATAGATGCAACTAAGTCTCGAGCGAAAAAACTTAACATCGAAAACAGTAAGTTCGATTTCAATTTTGTTCTCGGTCGTAAATTATAGCGGCGATAAAATTAATTTTCCGACGATAAAATTTCTCGATCGTAAAAGTATGTAGCGATGATTTTAATTGATGAAAAATTTCTCGGCGAGTCACCTAGGTTCTCGTTGTCAATTTTCTCGATCGTAAAATTTCGTAGCGAAATTTATTTTAAAATCGAAAAACTTTCTCGCTCCATAACTTTCACGACAAATATTTTATTCACGCGCGACAAATTTATCGATCGTAAATTTATGCGGAAATCAATTTTCTCGATCGTAAATTTACACGAAAATTTTCTCGATCGTAAAATTTCTCGTCTACAGTACCACGTTTTAAGCTTAGAAATTTGTTCTCTAGTTTTGTCACTGTAGCGAATCTTACCGAATAAAATTCCCGATCGAAAAATAGAACGGAGATTTGCAATTAAAAATTCGCACTTAGAAAATTAAATTGAGAATATAAATTCTCGCGCGATAAAAATAGCGGAGTGAACAGTGGTATTTCAACACTTAGAAAATTTTCGACCAAGCTTACATGAACTCTTATATGCCTAAGTCGAAACGATAATATATCTTATACATTCACTTTCATATACCTATGTGCCGATGGATATATTCTTCAAAATATCCGACTCAAAAAATTCTTGGACTAATGATTTGTTTTTCTAAATTGTCCTATTTCAGATGGCAAACTTTCCAGCTTATGACCACATGAACGATCACAATTTGTACCTCAGTGTACCAGACACTAACTTCCTGCTCGACACGACCACCTTTCGGTGTCCTAACGAGATTACAGTGTTAATACTCCAAGGCCATTCCCTCTGGCATGCTCTTACGGTGACGGCCTCAGTACCGATGGTCTAACTTCTACAGTAATGGGGGATGATCAAAAGCCTTATAGTCACAACCTCAAGTGACAACGTGCGAACCTGAGGAGTCGGTGTCTGCTCAAGGGTTGTCAACAGGCGACGTCTGTCGACCCAGTCCTTCATCGACGGAGGCGTCTGTCCAGTTTGTCACCAAAGATAGTAACAAGAAGTCAGAGACAAGGCTCGGGCGCGGCACAAACAAGCGCTGGAGCCGTTGAAACCTCGCAACCCACTACCCAAACAACCACCACCACGCACCGCACCACCCATACTCTTACCCACATCGACCGACCATCCTTTACCCTAAGGATGCCTCCGCCCACACCAACGACTCTCACAAGCCCCTTGCTTCCGGAAGAAGAAGCAAGTGCCGCCATGCTCGTGTCACTGGCGCAAACTCAAGGCGTATTTTTTTTTGCCATGGGAGTGGATAGGTTCTCATTGCATATTTTTTTGCAATATGTTACATGTACATTGGTTCGTTCATGACTTTTTTTGGGCAGTATGTTACATGCTTTTTGTGTCGGTGTACCCTTGAAAATATGATGAATACAATGTTGCAGTAAAATATCTGTAAGTTGTGGTACGGTAACAATCTTGCAATGGTACGGTAAACAGTGAGTACAAGGAACATCGAACAATAGTTAGATGGTACAAGACCTCAATGTGGTACGCTTAATCTACAAAAAAAGAAAATAAATAAAATTCTTAAAGAATAGTAGGGTACAGGGCGGATCCAGAAAATTTTTATCGGGGGGGCCGTAACATAAAATTTGTGTTCATACCGAGGTAACGTAGAAAATATATATTCATTCGACGTTTTCCTCGAGAAGAAATGTTTATCTTAAAAATCGACTTTTATATTGAAGAATATAAAATATACAATATTAATATATCTAAGGGTGATATAGAGACAATAGAGGAAGAACTCTAAATAGATAACAAAAGTATTAGAAAAAGTCAAAATTAATTTAATTACATATTAAATAAGTACTTAATTAATATTTTTACTATAATCATACTTTGATGATTGTATTGTAAAAGGGCTAAATTTACGAATTGATTATATGCGTAAATAATTAAAGTTATTAAATACTAATTAAAGAGTTAAAATTGTTATAGACTTAAGATAAAATATAAAAAAGATAAGTATTAGTTATTTTTTATGTGCTTAAAATAATTGAAGCCATTAGACATTAGAAAAAAAATAAAAAGTTGTTATAGACTTCAGAATAGAACATAAAGAAAAAGAATAAGTATTAGTTAAATAATTATTGTTGAATTAGACTTTAAAACGAATATAAAAGTTAAAAGAATTAAAACTATTGAATATATAAATTACATAAAAATAAAGTAAAAAGTAAAAATAATTAAATAGAATTCTTTGATTCAATAATGAATATTAATTAAGAAAATTGGCTGAATAGTAAGATCGAATAGAACGGTAAAAGTAAAAGGGTAAAAAAGATAGAGAAAAGAATATCTAAAAATTAGTAGAAAGCTGACATAACTCAGAATCGAACCCATGACGCATAAGTAGGATTACAACATCACCAACCACTGTGCCACATGCCAACATGAGGAACATACTATCATGATCATTTATATCCTACATAAGTACTTATGCTATGAACATATAGTACTAAAGTTCCGAAAATTTTCGCGGGGGCCGTGGCCCCCCCGGGCCACAATGTAGATCCGCCCCTGGTAGGGTACAAAGGGAAACAAAGTTCACGATCGCGTCTTCTTCGGGAAAAAAACAAAGTTAACGATTTTATGACAATTCTGACTAAATAAAGGCTGTTCTGACACTCTGCATAAATTCTGACACGCTGCATTTACAAAAAATGCAATCTTTCTCCCAGGCAAAATGCTCTTTGATTGTGGTACGATAAAATACGCAGTATAGATACATTAAACATTCACGTTTAGTACGATGTCGTTTATATTTTAGGTACGCTAATTTCACTATATATGGTACAGTATATTTGTTACCCTATATTCGATCCTACTTAAATTTAATTTTGTGATACGATAAACTATCGCAGTGTAGATACTTTAAACATTGATATCAAAGTACGGTTCCATGCCAGTTTTAGGTACTCTAATTTCACTACATATGGTGCACTATATTTGTTTACTCTATTTTCCCTCTAGCATGCTCTTACGGTGACGGCCTCAGTACGATGGTCTACCTCCAGTAGTGTTGGGCGATGATCAAAAGCCTTATAGTCACAACCTCAAGTGACTACGAGCCAACCTGAGGAGTCGGTGACTGCTCAAGGGTTGTCAACAAACGACGTCTGTCGACCTGGTCCTTCATCGACGGAAGCGTCCGTCCAGTTCGTTACCGAAGATAGTAACAAGCAGTTAGAGACAAGGCTCGGGCGCGGCACAAACAAGCGCTGGAGCCGCTGAAACCTCACAACCCACTATCCAAACAACCACCACCATGCATCGCAGCACCCATACTCTTACCCACATCGACCCACCAACTTTACCCTAAGGACGCCTCTGCCCACACCAACGACTCTCACAAGCCCCTTGCTTCCGGAAGAAGAAACAATTGCCCGCCATGCTTGTAATGCCCGTAAAATTTATACGGGATTATTTTAATAATATTTGGAATGTGAAGTCGATTTCGAACATACACCGATTTCTTTCCGTGCCAAGCCAAGAATTTAGAAATGGATCCGAATAATTAAAAAGGGGCCGAAATACTTTTGGGCCAAATGGAGAATAATGACCCAAATGTGAGAGAGATAGATTAGAGGTTAGGAATTTTGGCCCAATAGTATAAAATAACAATAACAATAATAATAATAATAATAATAATAAAATTATTATGGCTAAAATTAAGTAAGGGAAAAATAAATAAAATAATTTCAATTCACCTCCATGTGAGTGTGGTAAATAAAACAAGATCTTTGACTTAATAAATGCACCTCCATCCATCTCCATGTGAGTATGGAGACAAGATCTAACAATCAAGCCACCTCCGTGCATCTCTATAATGGAAAGAGGACAAAATAACCTAACTAATATACCACTTAATACACCTAATCAATTAATATTACATGAAGATTAATAAGAATAAATAAGCTAAAAAGAATAGAAAGAGAGGAGAGGAGAGGCGTGAGAGTGAGAGAGAAAAGGAAGAAAGGAGAGAAAGAAAAAGAAAGGAAAAAGGGAGAAAGAAGAGAGGGAGAAAAAAAGAGGAGGAGAAAAACCTTCGGGAGCTCGGGATCGAAACTCTAGGGTCGGGATCACATCGAAACAACCCGTTATGTAGTTATCTCCGGAATTTAAGGTAGGTGAAGATCACCTACGGACGTAAACAAGTCTTAAATCCGTGAATTTTACGTGATTGCATGATCTCTTTCGAATTTATACGTGTTATGTGCTAAACGTGAAATTCTTGTATGATTTTCGTGATGATGCTTACATGCTAAAATTACGCCAGCTTAATACCTTAATCTTTATGAAGTTTAGGTTTATGAAACATAAGAATAGAGTTAGAGGAATTGTGGTTAAGAGGATAGAACAAAACTTGGAGAGGATTAGTGTTTTCTAGGGTTTATTTATCCATTTCGGCCAAGAGGTTCAAAAATTCATATCTCACAATCTAGACCTCGGACTAGAAATCCCTTTGGGCAGAATCATGTTATGTAAGTTCTTTATCTGTGGTTAAAATTTCAAGTCCATCGGACATCGTTTACTTTGTGATCATTGAGAAATCCGAAACTGTCGCAAAACAGCCGTATAAAATAGTTATTTTTAAAATTTTAGGACTTAATCGAAATTTTACAAAATTCAGGGAGTCTGTGTTGTAAAGTTCCGAACAAGGTAGATTTTTAAAGAAATATAAAGATTTTGGGGCAGATCTGAAATTTTTAAAGATTCGGGTAGATCTGAAGCTTAGGAAAACTTTCGGGTCCTAAAAAGTAAATTATGAAATTCGGGGAGACTTTTGGTGGCTAAGATTTCGGGCCGATAAAAATCGGAACGCGGGCTTCGGGCCCGAATTATTTGGTGTATGAGGATTTTCGAGATCGGGCCGAGCTAATACCTCGGGCCGATACATTACATTTTATATGTTGCGTGGTGATATGTTGCATTTTATTTGCATGTCATTTGCATACACGTGGTACGAGAGGAGTTATAATCGTGTGGGGTCACGGTAGTGTAGATGAGTGGGGCAAAGTGATCGATGTTAGTTGTCAGGATACGATTCGCTGAAGCGCTTGCGGTTAAGACCGAGATGGGGCCGCTTGTCAATAAGGTGCGGTTGAGACCGAGATGGGGCCGTACTATCATGACATTATATGACATTTTATGCGTGGATTCCGAGTCTAGCCTAGGGCCCTATTTATGAGTTGAGAGTGAAATAGGAACTAGCGTATGAGATGTCGAGTGTGCATTTGTGAGGTGCCGGGTTTGGGATGTGAGAGCATTTGCATTCATGCATATTTTCATCTACTGGGCAAAAGCTCAGGGTTTACGTGTGTAGGTAAGGCGGCTGATGGCGGTGACTCCACGGACTTTTGAGGGCGGCGCAGTACAGGGGACGCGACCTGTGGAACGAGTTTATGTTTTGTGTTTTAAATTTGGGCGTGTACTTCTTGGGCTTCGAGTCAATAAATAAAAATGTGTTTGTGTTTGGACTTATGGATTTAGACATTGAACGTATTTATACTATTATGTTTTAAAAGTTTTAATTAAATTGGCTTTCCGCTGCTTACGCTGCGAAAATCGCCAAAATACGTATCTAGGAAGTCGGGTCGTTACAGATGGTATCAGAGCATTAGGTTGTAGGTTCTGTAGACTGTCCATGTACTGCCGCTCAAAAGCCTGGAGGATCAGTTACGCCTGTAAGTTTAATACGTAATTATGTGATTTATGATTTTTTTGATATATGCTTTGCGTGAATATTTGTGTGATTTTTATGTGTTCCTTGATGTGTTCGAAAACTAGAGATTTCATACTTGTACACTTAGATTGGTAGAATTTCGGTTGAATTAAGGTAGGAAGAATGATATTGATATCCAATAAAAAAATTACGGACTTTTGATTGAATTTGGGGTTTCTTTGAAATTCGGAGAAATTTATGTAGCGCCCCATTTCCTATTACCTTTTTACGCAGCTATAAAATATTCATATAAAATTTTTCGCGATTTCCATAACCATTTCCTTTAACAAAAACGGGTGCGTACATCCGATCTAGTTCCTTTCACAATAATGTACATATATGTACCTATCATACGAGTCACAAAATGTAACAGTCTAAAACCGTTTCTATTCTATATGCTAACGATGAACCAGAGGGGAGTAGGAGGAGAGCGTAGTTGGCCAACCTTGAATCCATGCTCTATGATATGCTTTCTACGCCGTCTGCTAATTATCTACACAACTGTGAAGACACCGATTCAGAGTATGATCGCAACATGTTAATTAATACAAGTAACAAATAAAATAAACAGTAGTCCATTCTTTTTCATCAATATTGTAACCATGCCATTTCAAATCATATAATCATCGTTCACATAATCAATGTTCATATAACGGTCATTCATAGGATCCGTGGATCACATGTCATTTCTATATGTCTATTTATTTTGATACTCCCGTTATAGACTAGCTAGACTGTACTGTACGCCCAGTCGACGCCCATGCATGGGACTCTGTAACCATGTCGTAATCCCCCTATTTGTAGGGATACGTGTTGCCTGTACAGGACTCTGTAAGATCCCCCGATTTGTAGGGATATATGCCGTAGCATCCGTATTATACCATCTGTAGTCGTAGCAGTCATAACGGTTTCTCCCTCATTTATGTGTGTGCAATGCTATAAAAATACCCTATATGACACATAAATTCATATACAAACCCCATACAGTCACATAATTACGTCGATCCATAAATAGCATATAAAGCACAAATTAGTCAATTAATTCATATAAGGCATGTAAACACATAAAGCACATAAGATACATGTTGCAAATCATACTCACAAGTTTCGCCTATTTTCCGTTCGCTTAGGCGACCTTGTCCTTGCCCTTATCGGACTCCTGACCTATATAATTATTTTTATCCGTAAATATAAAATTCCTATAATGATATGCGTATGTGATATGCATGCTTTATTATTATGCATGTGCGTTCCTTATCCGTAGCCTTTATTAGAAACCCTAACTTATTTTATATCAAACCCTAAATATTGAATACTTATGTGAGATTAAAATTCCTTTTATATATATATCACACTTCTCTTATTTCACAATTCTAATTAATTGCATTTCTAAATATCGAGTTATATATATATATCGAGATTTTTAAGTTATCACATGTCGAAATCTATGTATCTTGATATCTCAAATTGGAAAATGTCGAAGTCTTTTATTAAGAAATTTCAAGATCATTAGTTGAGGAGATGTCGAGATCTTCAAGGTATATAATCTCGAGCTGTACAAAGTATAAAATGTCGAGCTCTTCAAAGTATTAAATGTCGAGCTTTACAAGGTATAAAATGTCGAAGTCTTATGAAGCAATGTCGATATCATCAATTGAGGAAAATGTCGAGATCTTTACTTGATATCAAATGTCGAGTGTAAGTAATCATCCTTAGACATCTCGTCATCATTATATATCGGGATTTCTATAGTGCAATTATGAAGGATTTCCAATTGTACCATAAAACATATGTCGACATTCTTAACAATTATTAATTCATCCGATATTCTATCTACAAAACTCAACCTTATACCTGAATTAATAACTCGACATCATAACCTTAACTCGATATT
Organism: Craterostigma plantagineum; assembly: GCA_027422505.1. Taxonomy (NCBI): domain Eukaryota; kingdom Viridiplantae; phylum Streptophyta; class Magnoliopsida; order Lamiales; family Linderniaceae; genus Craterostigma; species Craterostigma plantagineum. The sequence goes on from JAPQWV010003322.1 coordinate 41,651, forward strand.
ATAACTCGATATATATAAAATGTCGACATATATGATTTCGATATCATAACCTCATCTCGACATTATAATTCTAAGTCTTCTTAATTTATCTCGAGTTTGCATCTAATTCATTTTGATAACCTAGATCAAGATTCATCAAATTCCTTTCACATCTAGATTTCGAAATACTCCATCCATCTTACGTTTCGAACTTTCCTAATTCGAACTTCTCTTAGCTTATTCTACTCATCTCCCTAATTCAACTTATAACTAAGAAACCCTAATACTTCAGATCAAAATATAAACCTCTCAAAATATCAAGAACGTCATCAAAACTTCAATCTACTTCCTTAGCGTTCGAATCGAATTTAGATGAAAACATGAATACTTACACTTTTTCATGCGTGTCAGTACCTAACACATGTTAGATTGTAACTTAAATCATGAAAATTATAACACGATTCATACCTTTCCCTTTAGCTTTAGGTTCGATGGTTGCTTAAGTTCTTCTGTTTTCTTCTTTGTTTTAAATGTTTCGTAACATGATCAGCTAAGAGATACTATTTGGTTCTTATCCCAAGTTAACGTGTTGTAGTAAATAAAGTGACATCAACTTCTTTGTTAATACTTATCTTCATTTTATGAAACATGAATTATAGTATTATTATTTTTCTTATCCTTCCTTCATTATTAAGTCTTTGTAAATTAGATTTCGAGATCTTTAATTAACAAAACTTCTCTATCGAGAAACATGATTCTCGAGGTAAGGTATTTATTATCAGTTCTCGACATCTATCATCAAGAATTGTTTACATTAACACATGTTTCATATCGACAACTAAAGTTCTTGAAATTTCTATCTTAAAGAATCTCGAAGCCTTAGTTTGAGGGGTTTCGAAATTTCGACATTTAACTTAGGGTTTCGAATGATCTCTTAATTGTACCTTAATATTATTTAAATATTCCTTAAGAACCTAGGATTATAATACTTTAAATACCTTATTCATCTATATCTCTATTTTAAAACTTACTTATATAAATGCATGAAATTATGCAAATGCATGAAATTATAATATGAGGTTTGGTTCCTGACAATTCTCCCCCCTTTAAAAATTTCGACCTCGAAATTTCGTACCTGTTTCGGCTAATAATCATGGGTACTGCTTCTTTCTACGTTCTATGGTTTCCCACGTAGCTTCACGAGCCGAATGATTTTTCCACCGTACTTTTACCATTGGAATGTTTTATTCGTAACTGCTTGTCAGCATATTCCAGGACTTCTGCCGGTTCTTCTACGTAACTAAGGTCCTCAGAAATATTTATCGGTTCGCCACGTAGAACATGTGTAGGATCTGATCTATATCGCCGTAA
>JAPQWV010003323.1:0-43000 GCA_027422505.1 Craterostigma plantagineum
ACACGCTATGCATATAAGCATAATAACATATAAAACATGATCCGTATGAAATATACGTAAAAACACATAAAACACGTATTTCACATAAATCACTTAATCACATAAAATCACATAATTCGTATATGTGTTTACGCATTGTAGATGGATGATCCACCTACATGTCCTCCCGCTACCGCCAAATAGAAGGTCTGGCGTAATTCCTATATATCGATCCTCTGAATATAATAAATATTTTCATATTAATATATTTACTAAGTTATATAAATTTCGAAAATGCTAAAATTATCAAAACTCTAAAATACCGAAAATTTATTAATTTAAAACAAAATGTCGAAATAATCTAATAATGTCGAGACCTTTTATATACTGAAAGAGGTAGATCTCGAGATTATGTGTCAAAGCTTTACAAAATGTCGAGACTAGCCTTAATAGAAATGTCGAAATCTATTCCTGCCAAAATATCGAATGTAAAAGTCGAGACTTTCTAAATGTCGAAACCGTATTAATAAAATGTCGAAACAGCAATTAGAAAATATCGAGACCACTATTTCTTGAAACATGTCGAAATCCATTCCTATAAAATGTCGAATACAAATGTCGAGTTCTTTTATAGAACAATTGTCGAAACCATTACTTCTTGAAAATGTCGAAACCACCTTTGTAAAATGTCGAGATATTCGAACAACAGATAAAAATGTCGAGACCTAAAAACGTATAAATGTCGAGTCCTAAGAGAACAAGTATAAATGTCGAAATCTTTAGTTATACCTATCGACTTTTTATGATACATCCCGATATTTTCCTATTATGTCGACATTTATACTAATGTCGAGATCATTATTGTTTACCAAGTCAAATCTCGAAATATAAACATCGGGCACTTTGTCGAGTCTTACTTATCACTTGTCGACATCTTCTGATCATTATCATATCTTTTTATTAAATGTTCGAGGCCTATATATAAAGTACTATAAAAATGTCGAGTATGGGTTTAAAGCTTAAATGTCGACATCAAAAGAATAAATATCGAGACTTTACTTTAGTATACCCGTTTATAAAATGTCAAAGTCTTTGCAAGACACATCTCGACATCTTGCGTTATTATATCTCGAGATCCCTCTAATATAGTAAATCTATGACACTCGAGATTTTTAGAAGATAATCATAACCACCCATGTTGACAACACTCTAATTTCTTAAGATAATTCCTAAAACCGAATCACCCTAAATGGTTTGATACAAGTTCTAAAACCGAGAACTGTACATAATCCAATTATACAAGATGAAGTCGTATAAACCCTAAATTATCAGAGAAATTAGATATATCAAATATGCCATATCACATATCGAAATCATCTAAAACACTTAACTTCTCATCCTATTGTTTCGTGAATCACTGGAGTTTCCCATTCATCCTAGAACTCATGAACATGGGCTACCACTTAAGAAATTCTAAAATATCCAAACATGATACCCATCGAACAACTCTTACGGTTATAATAAAATTCCTAACTATAATAAGTTTAAGTTTGAGAAATATACCGTTCTTCAATCTTCAGAGTTTCGAACTGCTGAGTTATTTTGTGGAGATTTTCGTTTTCTCCTCCTTTCATTCACTTATGAGTTATGGATATGCACTAGGGTAAATTTCGAAAATAGTGATGATTACACAACCTTGTCGATGGTGATTTTTCTTTGAGCTTAAGTAAACTATTATTTCTAGGTTTTGGGCCTTGTTATTGACAGTCCAATTATTTATAACCCAAAATGTGCTTTTCCTTTTATTATTATTATTTTTATTGTTGTTTATTATTATTTATATTTTTATTTTTATATTTTAGGCATCAACATTCCTAATTGTATCAATTTTATTTACTTATTTTAATAAATTTCGGAATAATTTAGAAATATAAATTCATATTTTCATTGCGCAACTTTAAATTTTGTGATCCTATTTCTTACTCTAAAAATAAGTATACAGATAATTACAACAAAATCCCGTATTAATTTTACGGGTATTACAAATGAACTTATCGACCTTACCTAGAACATCTTCGATAACACCTAGAGGGTGTTTTAATGATCTATCGGCCAATTGATTACTCATCCTAGTGGGTTGTGGTTCACCTAATCCTAAGCGCTTAAACATAGAATACGACATCAAATTTATACTAGCGCCTAGATCAGCTAAAGTATGCTCAACTACTAAATCACCTATCAGATAAGAAATAGTAAAACTCCTCGGGAACTTGAGCTTTTTTGGTATCTTGCTCTGGAGTATCGCCGAGCACTCGTCGTAGGTATACCGTTGAGACATGTTCGAGCTTCCGTCGATTCGTCAGCAAGTCCTTCAGGAACATCGCAAAACTGGGCATCTACGTAATAGCTTCAACAAATGGTAAGTTAATATGTAGTTCTTTGCACATACCCATAAATCTGCTAAATAGCGCCTTGTCTTTGTCGTTCTTCAAACGTGCTGAGTAGGGAACCTTCGGCTGGTACGGCCACACTGGTGGTCGCGCATTTTCCTCCGCATTTTCTTTTCGAGGTGCGACTTCCTCCTTTTTAGGTCCGACCTTCTCTTTTCAGGTTTCGCTTCCCTCTACCAAACTGGGTAGGGAATCTCCGGTTGGTACGGCTTCACGGATGGTCGTGCCTTTCCTTTGTCAGTCTTGACCTTCTCGACTTCGTCGCCCTTGTTTCCTCCACTTTGGCTCGTCGTGGCCCTCGAAATCAACTTTCTCCTTTGAAATCTGCTTGGTGGGAACTTCTTGCAATCCTCTCCCGCTCCTCAAGGTTAGCGCATTGCAGTACTCCTTAGGGTTTGTCTCGGTGTAGCTCGGGTGTGATCCTTGATTCGCCCCGCCAGTTGCTTTGCTAATTAGCCCACCTGCTGCTCCAATTTCTTAATCGAGGCGTCTGTGTTCTGGGCACGTATGTCATTTGCCTCCATGTACTCCTCTATCTTCGTCATTTTACTCTCGTGAGATACGGTGGTATTGTTGAAATTTGTGAGGAGCGTTTTCATCATTTCCTTCATTTCCTTCATATCATCAGATCCTGACCCTGCGGGTGCATTCTAGTATTGTCGTGCTGCCCCGCTTTGGAAACCGTATGGTCTAGGTTGAAATCCTGACGGTCCTTGCCCTTGGTGGTTCTAATTTCCATATGCCAAGTTGGGGTGCGCTCGGGCTGGTAGCTTCGCTGGCCGCCTTTTGTCATTTCCCATGTAGTCTACGTGCTCTAGGGGTTGCCCGAGTTGGCATTCGGACGTCTCATGGGCCGCGCCACAAACCCGACAAGTGGTATGTACGGTGTATGCTGTGATAGTGTAGTGGCCATCACGGCGTTCACGGGCTACGTCTGTGCGGCTTTGGGACGTAGGGCTCCAATCACCATCCGCAGCTGAGAGTTGTCGCCGTGATCTGTTGCTGGAGCGCCTTAAATTTAGCATTCGTAGCCGTCTCCTTGCTCACGCCGAACACGCCTGGCGTCTTAATCCTCGTGTTGCCTCGCATGAAGCTGTTCCTCGAGTAGTACTCGATTTAATTCCAAGTATCTGTAGCAGAGAGCTTCACGATCCCTCCTCATGCGGCTCCGTCTAGCATGTGAATAGTTATCATTTAGACCCTTGTGGAAGCGGTTGATCATGGCTGCCTTTGACATCCCGTGTTGCAGGCACTTCTTCAGTAGTGCCTTGTATCGCTCCCACACCTCGTAGAGGCTTTCTGTGTCCTTCTGATGGAACAGGGAGATCACTCTCTTTAACCTTAACACCTTTGATAACAGAAAGTAGTGGCCGTTGAATGTTGCTCGTAGCTCCTCCCATGTAGTGATCAAGCGAGGTGGTAGCATCTCCAGCTAGTCCTTCGCTCTGAATTTCAGTGAGAACAGCAATAACTTGATTGCATCGTTCGTGACCCCATTGATTTTGATGGTGTCGGACACCGTCAGGAAGCCCTTCAGATGCGAGTAAGGATTGTCGTCTGGTTTTCTCTCAAATGGGCCGTCTAGAAGATCATCTGAAGCCAAGAGTGCTTCAACTCGAAGTTATTGTTTTCGATCGGCGGAATAACTATCGCCGATTCTGGACTGCCTAGTGCAGCATTCTTGAGCAGATCTACTAGTGATTGCTCCTCCTCTGGAACGTTGTGAACAAGCACCGTATGGTCCGCCATCTCTACGTCTGTATCTGGGCTATCTACGGATGCCTCTACCCGAGAGTTTTGGGTCGATTCCTGAGAGCTATCCTCTGAATAGTTTACTAATGGTTCTTGAGAGCTAGTGGTCGCTCCTTCGGTGTCGTACCTGAGTTGCCTTAGCAACTTACGCTCGAAATTTGGGTTTTCATCGGCAATGGGACTCGATGGATTCGGGTCATTCACTGCTGAATCGTACCTAACAATAAGCGAAAACGAAAGTTAGCTAAGAACAGATAAACACGTCGAAGAAACAACGAAAGTAGTAATGTTATAAAAACACAAATAACGCAAATAATGAAAAACTAAGAAAATGTCAAATAAAGTGGCTAAAGTACCGAACTACGGTGTTCCTAATATCAATCTATTCCCCGGCAACGTCACCAAAAACTTGATCGACACGCGGTGCACTAATATAAATTGCAAGTGCGACAAGTGATAAAATAAAATGAATACTTAATTTCTATCACTGACGTGCGATAGGCAGTGGACCTATCTTTAGCAGTGTAGAAAAGTGAGTAAACGAGTATCGAACACGAGGAATAAACTTGATTACTAGTAATAACATACGGACTCGATATCTTGCCTAAATAAAGTACGCATACTGTTTAAGAGAAATGGCTAAAAACTAATGTGAGTGCTTTCAAATAATAAAGATGTGATCGGGATTCGAATCCCGCTAGGTACTATCAATCTAAGACAATAAATTATCGTTCCTACGTGATCTTGACTTAGTAGCAGTAATTTCCTACCCGCTCACGAATTTGCTGTCCCCCTAGGCGCTCGCGGGGATCTAAGATTCAATAATGACTAACAACGAGGATCGAGGATTTGCTCTCGCCCTATACTCGAATCCTATCTTCTACGAACGGCATAATCGTTGTTTACCTGTCACCCTAAATGATTTTCCACACATTCACTTTAACACATAGACATATTAAAACGAAGAAACAATTTCATACATAGATAAATAGTCATAAACACGAGTCACTGTAAACATATGTCTTAAATACGAATTAACCTAGCGTCATCTACTCCCAAACACGTAAGGATTTAGCTACTCATAATTAATGGGAAAACAACGAAGGGAATAGAAAACAGGGAAGGAAGACTCATGATCTTGATGTACTGATGGATCTGAGATGGTATCGTGGATGAATCTTCGATCCTCGTTCAATTTGGCGTGATTTCATCGGTGATCCGTCTCTTGCGCTTCACGAGTGGAATTCTTCATTCTTGGCATCTCTTTTCGTCTCTGATGGATTAGGGTTTAGTTCTGATCGGTTTCCCCTCTTTTTGAATCGAAATTGGCTTTTATAGTGAAATTTGACACCTTCACGGTCTGGGACCTGCGCCGTCATGACTGTGACACTATCGGGGAATAAAATGAGCTCACTGCTGTCGCGACCCGACTTCCTAACCGCCTAACCTAGCGCATTTCTACGTGCCTAGAGAGTTTGCACATAAAGAAGTGCACCGAAAATGCGTACAAATTTTTCATTTTTCATTTATAGAATGGAACATTGTTCTATACAAGACAAAAGAATGCATGTCGGACATCAAGTTCCAGACATGGTCTAACTACAACGGCGAAGGTGTGTCGGCACAGCAAAAGCTCCTATGCGCCCGGCCTCACAGGTCGTCATCCACACACACACGTCCACCCCAAAAGCAGCGCGAAGCTCCAAAAGATTCGGCCTTGTCTTTCAACACGATCACATACCGTGGTCGTCAGTGCCTACAACACACAACATAAGGAATGAGCCGCCGAGGCTCAGTAAGCAGAAATCATGCATGTATGCATGTGACACTCCCCCGCAACGACGATCCGCGTCGATGCATATAACACTCGCAAAGGCAATCCGCGCCGATGCATATTACACTCGCAAAGGCAATCCGCGCCGATGCATATAACAATCGTACCAATTTACTCAGACTAATGTCACTCGGGGCCCGCGACGCACTTACTATGCACCACTAAGAGCTCAAATGTCCTCAATAGGATCGTGACAGCGACCCACGCTGGGTAGCCTACGCTAGGTCTCCCTAGGTCGCACCCTCCCAGGTCGTCCCCTCTGTCATACGGTAGCCCATGCTGGTAGCCTACGCTAGGATTCCCCCTAGGTCGCTCCTTCCAGGTCGCTCCTTCCGCAAATAGGGCAGTTGCCTACGCCAGTTAGCCTACGCTAGCATAGCTAGGTCGCTCTTTCCTGGGTCGCTCCTCCTGCCTCAATAATAATCGGCGTCGTACGCCATATAGGGTGCCATAGAAGTCGTCCATGACTCAACTACGAGTCGACACACCGGCCTGTATCGGCGGGTCTTCGTCGCATACAAGCGACATAATAGTACGCACACTCAACCCCACGACTCTCCCTCACGAGTTCGTGTGTGCACGTGAGTATGCATATGCAGATGCAGGTAAATGCAACATAGACTTACCACATTTAAATACTTCAATTAATTTACGAATTCATGAAACCACGTAGGCACGTAATCACGCAATTTAGGCACGTAAAATACGTTGTGTGTCGTAGTTGGATTTCTACTTACTTGTCGTCCGTAGATTAGCAGTCAGCTGACCCGTAAGTGTTCCTAAGTCCCGACCTTAGGCATGAAATACTGGTGTCAGTGCGCTATTTTATTTAATGGTTTAAGTGTGCTAATCTTCAAGCCCTAAATGTACATCATGGGTTAAAATAGATTTCGAGTTATTGGTTAAATTAAATCTCGGCATGTGGATAAATCTCGGGTTCCTACGAATTCAAAATCGTGCCATGTGCTTCGACATTTTTAAACAAAATGTCGATATACATTTTAACATGACCTTCGACATTTCTTATATTAAATGTCGATACGGGAAGCAAATCTTCGAACTTCACTTCGATATTTTCACCCAGATTTCGACATTTAAAGATTTAAAGATCTCGACATTTTGTTCTTAATTTCGCTCGACATTACAAAAATCTCGATATGATATATCGACATAAATTCAACATGGGTCTCGACATATTTCCTAACAAGGTTTCGACATTTCTCCTTAACACTTCGACATTTTGTGGGTTTCGATATTTATCATTGGCTCTCGACATTTTGTGCTGAAAATGTCGACATGAAATTCACATGGTCTCGACATTTATATCACTTTCTTTGAATTCGACATTTTGAACTATTTAAAGATCGACACTTCATGCTAAATCTCGACATAGTTTGTAAAGAAATCTCGGTATCATTATTGAGGAAAATCTCAATAGGTAAGCTCGACACCCTACTTAACATCTCGACATTTATCGTAAATGAATCTCGACATTTTTAACTCGACATCTTTCTAACATTTCGACATTTATACAATGGAAATGTCGACATGCATTTCAATCTAACCCTCGACATTTACCATCTGTTTCGACATTTATGACTAGAAATGTCGACATGATACTCACATGGATCTCGACATTTATAAAATGTCGATATATGTTACGTCGACATTTTTATCTTGGCATTCTTAGCTCGACTTTTCTGGCTATCTTACCTAGACATTTCACTTCGACATTTTGAAGAAAATGTCGACATGACTCAACATGGCTCGACATTACACTTCGACTTTTATCATCATCTTCAATTCTCCGTCGTTCATCATCCCACAGCTTGTTCTTCCTATCATTCTAAGTTCTAAATCACCTAACAAACTATCCAACTCCTTATTTGCCCACACGAAAATCCTTAGAACTAACCTAAGCTCGGCATTTTAGGGTTTTCTCGTGTTCTTCCTAAAAATTTCTTTTAATGACCTAAATACCTTCACTACACATACCATACGAAATTAAAAGCTTAAAGAAGGTTACCAACTTCGAATCCTTAAGCTAGTTGAAGTGTTTCTTGGTTCGACTTTTGGTTCTCGACTTCTTCTTCTCCTTTCCCTCTTGCTCTCGTTAGTTGCTTTGGTGGGTTTATGGAGTGTTAAAGTGTTTACATTAGATATTTTATTGCATTTTGTTGGATTAGGACATGGTGGCGTGGGTTTTTCCTTAATTCATGGGAATTTGTCTCCCAAGTTGATATTTCTTGAATTGGGCCTAATTCTACTTTTAGCCCACTTGGTAATTCCCATCATAATGGGTTCATGGCCCAATAAAATCCTAGCCCACTAAAATTGTAGTCTATTTTCGAAAATTGCTAGATAAATTAAGGGTCACTTAGCACCATTTAATTGCACCCAATTTCGTAAAACACGAAGCTTCACTTAATGAGCACGTAAATCACGTTTATGCACATAATTCACCTTAATGCACATAAATCACGAAGTCACATTTTGCTAATTTATTGGCCCTAAATACTTACGGGGAACCCGGGTGCTACAACTGCCGTGCGTCACAGCCTCGGGCAGTAGCCTTACGACATTTTTCTATTTCTCACATATGGAGGGGTAAACGATGTTCGATTGACCTGAACTTCTAAACATAGATAGAAGACTCTCCAATCTTGATTCTGACCAAAGGGATTCTCACTCTGAGGTCTGGATTGGGATATATTAATTCTTTAATGCTGCTACTGCTGCTGCTATTGGTCACGGCCTGATGCAAGAAGTGTCACGGCCATGACTGAGTTGAATCTTGGCTTCACACAATAGTCACGGCCTGATGCATAATGTGTCACAGCCGTGACGGTTTCCTGTCAACATTGTGACTTGTCCGTTTTGCCTTGTTTTCGCTCTTTTTCGCTCCGTAGACATCCTAAGGTCCTACAATGTGCAAAGAAAGCACAAAAAATCAAAGCCGTAAGAAAATACAATCAAAACAAACAGCCCAAACCATAATGATTACCGACCAGAAAGCACAAACAAAATCAAACAGCCCAAACAACCTACAAAGTACCTATAAGACCAAAGCCGTAAGAAAATACAATCAAAACAAAGTCTAGGGTAGGTTACGAAAACCGAATCCATCAACAGGTTCCCAGTACCAGATGCAGTACCAGTGGGCTACCAGGAAATGTGCCATAAATGGCGCAAGGCTAAAACCTTAACGTTAAACTACACCAAAATCCCTTAATATTTGAATCATGGTTTTATATCATATATATATATATAATTTTATTAATTAATATAAATGTAATATTTTCCTTTATAAAAATTTTTTAAAAATCGATTGAAGGAATAAAATTTTGAATAAAGGTTATAATAAAATTTGATTTCGATTAATTCTGTGTCGGCTCTTGGTTAGCCCGTGTTGCCGCAGAAAAGGCGTTTGAAGGGTAAGGCTGTTACCGATTGAATTAATTGAATAAAGATTTTATTATGTAAAACTCCTTGTATTCGAGGATTTAATTCTAACAAATCACAAAACTATTTTCGTTTTTACCTTTTGAAGAATGGTATATAGGCTGGAATACCTTGGGTCCGAACGGGATTAGATTGTTTACAGTCTAATAACTGGACTAATAGGTTTAACAACGCCACGTACCATTATTCATTCTATTTTTCTTTTATTTTGATGTTTGGTATATCGGTTGAACTGCCTTCAAACGAGACACCGATCATGGTATGAAAGTGTGACTACCTTTGGTTCAAAGTGAGTTAAACTGTTTCTCAGTTTAATCACCAGATCCGATAGGTTTTGTCTGACTAAGTACCGTTATCATGGTTTGTTAGGTGGATATTACCACGTACCATCATCATCATTTTGTAAAGTTTTTGATTTTTGTAAAAAAGATTTTTTTGTAAAAAAGATCCTAAAAATCTATATATATATATATATGTTCTCACAATTCTTTGCTGCAATTACTCCTCTCTTTTTTTTTGCAGATTTTTTTCTATTTTCTTTTACTTTTTCGTAGATTTGTTTTCGCAGAGATTTTTTTCACAGTTCTTCTCAGGACTTCGAGTCAGGCAGGTCGAAGAAGGACTTTTCATGAGTCAGACGAAGTATATTAAAGTATTTTGAAGAATTCCATCAAGATCAGAGCAAGCCTCTCAGCACGCCCGTGGCCACAAGCTGTAAGTTGGATGATGACCCGTAAGGAAAGGCAGTCGACATCACACTGTACAGAAGCATCATCGGATCTCTTCTATACCTTACTTCGAGTCGGCTGGACATCATGTTCGCCACATGTTTATGCGCTCGCTTCCAAGCTGACCCCAAGGAATCCCACATGCTCATGATCAAGAGAACGCTACCTCAAGGGCATTGTCATGAACCTCCTCCATCCAAGAGGATTCTATGTTCAGATTGAAGACATAGCTGCTGAAATATGTGATGCTGTAAGAGTGGAGAATTGTTGTTCGATAATGCTGAGGAAGAAAATGGGCCGAACGTGAGGGAGTTGGCTGAGGTATACAATTGGATTTGGGCCTACCATTATCTAGTTTTAATTAGAATTGGGACTATGTTTACATGAGCCCAAATTACTATGCTGCTATATAAACTATCGATGCATGCATGAGGGAGATTAAGCAAGAACTAAAACCTAGTCTCAATACTTCTATCATCTTCATCATCTCTATCAATTTTTCATCTGATCGTCTCTCTCAAATTCTTATCTAATCTTCTCTTCTTTATCTCATCCGTTCTGTTATGATATATAAAACTACCCAAAGCAGCATATTATACAAAACCAATACATAGTCATAATCGACACGTAAAACATTAATCGATCATGTTCATAACATTGGTATCAGAGCATACGACCTCGGCCATGGTTGCATTCACTTGATGGATCATCAGGAAAGACAGAAGAAGCTAGGGCGGATGATAACTAAATCAGGGAGTGACTTTGTGGGTGTGATGTCCAGACGAGAGGCTGCGACCGATAGCAGGCACGCTCCGCTCACAATCCTGCAGATGGAGGCTGCAAACAAGTGGAGAAGTTCGGCGAGGATGTCAATGGTAAGCTTGATAGCCTTATACAGAGCACAAATAATCTACAATCGCAACTTCTTGGAACACATAGCGAGTCGATTTTGGTTGACGAGGGGATTACGCCGTCATTGTTGGTTGATGAGGTTGTGTTATCGCTATTGGTTAACGAAGTACAGACATCGGATTCCAATTATCTTAAGGGGATTGACGGAGATGAATCTGTGGTAGTCGTTGATCGAGCAGATCGAGTAATAAAGTAAAACGAATATGGACGAAATATCCTACGCTCAACGGGCAAGTGTACCTATCTAAATAGATATATGTAGCAAGCATTCGAGTATCGAATCCCAAGGGAACCATATATGTTAGAAAATCGTCGTCTAAATATCCTAGTAAATATTTTTTGGTTCTCGAAACAATAAATAACAATAACTGAAAATACAACTGAGTAAAACAGTACGAAGAAGAAAACCCTGATGGAAACAACCGTATTTGAGACTTCGAATCCCCCTAACTCGACCCATCAAATATTAAGTGTACGTAAGCGACGCTATCATTAGACCGTGGAGATTCCTACTACATGCATACGAGTTATATAGCTGACGAAACTGCGCCTTACCATATAATGATCGTAAACAACTAATCCACGAATTAAATAGCCGGGCAAGCTTCCCTAACTACTTAACCGAAGATCGCATTAAAAACACGGTGAATCCCGCTATTAGATTTGACTCTAATCCGGCGGGATAATCCAACCTATCTCTAGTGATGGGTTTATTCCGCTCGTTTACGAGTGGTTTAATCGTCCGCCCCTCTCTCGAGCGTAGCGTACGATTTCCCGGACTATGTTAACTTAAACACGTAGACATGGCCAAGCTAACTAGATAATTCCAATCACACAGACATAATCGAAATCATATGCTTCGTAAACGAGTCATAACAACAACGAAACATCAAATACACTTAAACATACGATCGATCTCGCTAGGGTTCATCTAATCTCAAATACAGTAGATTTAGCTACTCATTATCAACACCACGAAGCACATAACTAACATCGAATACATCATAAGTACTTCCCTGAATTCAACTTCGAAGTTAATCTCGTTCTTCGTTTAGGACTTTTATCGAGCACTTGGTGAGCAACTAATGTTGTGTTCTTGGGACTTAGAATGGTAACGTGTATGTGACTGTGTGTATGTATATATGAGCTTAGATTGGTCTTTCACGTACCTTTTTCTCCTCTCCTCCTCCTTTTCCTTCTCATTACATTGCCTATTTATGTAGAATATATAAGTTCATCATCACCATGTCCTCTTGCTCTTTTTTCAACGTAGAAACCAAGGAGTTGCCAAAATCCCATGCTTGAAGGATTCTAGCCTTCCAAAGTCATGATTTGCAGCCATTGAGCCACCAAAACGAGATTTCTTGTCCCTAGTTTCATTTCCAAGATGATAAGATAAGTTGAAGTCGCTGTCTCTTTTATTTGCTTGACTTTTAACATGGCCACGGGATGTTCACGGCCTCGTTTATACATCTTCACGGCCGTGACAACATAAAACCTAAAAAAACAAGTCTCTGCCCGTGTTCACGGCTTGAGGTCTTCACGTTCACGGCCGTGACAAGTTCGGGCTAAAAATCGGCTTTCTGCCCTCATTCACGGCCTCTTCCACCCCCTTTCACGGCCATGAATGGCCCTTCCGGCTTGTTTGGTTCACCTGCACGGCCGTGACCTAATCGGGCAAGAAAATGGCATTCTGGTGCTGTTCACGGCCTCGTGCAAGGGCTTCACGGCCGTGACTCCTTTTCCTGCAAAACAGCAGCACGTTCAAAAATTTATATCTCCCAATCTAGACCGCGGATTGAAAATCCCTTTGGTCAGAATCAAGATTAACAAGTCCTCTATCCATGGTTAAATGTCAGGTCCATCGGACATCGTTTACCCCGGTGATCATTGAGAAATAAGAAACTGTCGCAAAACTGCCGTAAAACGTTTGATTTTGTTGTGAAACCATATTATAGCATAAAAATAATCGAAACGACTTCACTTATCATGCAAATGACATAAATCTAAAAAATATAAACGTAATAGAATACGTTTATCAAATATCCCCACACTTAAGAGTTTGCTTGTCCTCAAGCAAATAAATGTAAACAGCATGTAAAAGTATAAAATCATGCAACGTATCAATCAAGAATGAAATCACGTAGGAGATAATGCAAGTAAAGTCGGAAAGCATATCCGAAATCAACAACTAACCACACGACTTCCTTAGAAATATCTATCAAGATCTGCACCTCACAAAGGTTCACTCAAATCACTAAGTGTATGGGTTAAGATGTCGGTGATATCTCTCGGGTCATGCACTAATCCAATCCCTATCATAAGCTTGCAAATGATTCGTAAGTCTACCACTTTCAATGTTCAAGCGTGAATCAGAAGGTCTTTACCGGGTTATAATATGGCTAAGATATGTAAGATATGCAAAGAATAAGTGTAAAAGGATATGAGCTGTAGTCGCGTCGAAATCATGCCATCATCTCAAATGCGCCCAGACTTATCCGTCGGTCTTTATCATCACTTCCATTCTTTTGCATTCGTTTTTTTTTCACCAAGCCCTTCTTCTTTCGACTTCTCGATCTAGGAAATAGGTAATATGGTTTTTGAGAGTGAAAGATTATTGGAGGAAGGGTTCTTAGTTGTATATATATATTTTTTTCTATTTTTCCTTTTCTTTTTCTTTTTCTTTCTTTTTTTTTGACATCAGCTCGGAAAATTTAGTACGGGTTGCGCTTCTAAGTCCGACACTCAACTTCCACTTCTACTATCGCTCCAATGGGTTTATGTCTGAAGGCTTAATCAGAGTCGGCAATTTATAATCCGGTTTTCACAAATAAAAGGCTCAGGCGGCTAACTACGGTGATCAATCGTGGTTGGATACTTTGGCTATGGACGGAATTCCTAATGCCTTCCTCATTTTCACGCAATCACAATTTAAGTAGTTTCAAAACGTAACACAAAAGCAAGTTCTGAAGAAATATAAACTAAGCATGATTCACACAACCAAAGAAATGAGCAAAAAGCTCGTAGGCTCAAAAATCTCACAAAAATATGGTTATGTGTACGAATCTATCAGGTATCGCCAAGTTCATCTATGTAAGAAAGAAGTCGACTCGCATATGTATCCTAATTACTCACAAGATTTCTAACATGAAATCATCCTTTGATTGAAGGAAACATGATTTTCAAAAAAGTTTATGCCAATTTTCGAAAAAATTTATACCAAAATCAAGTCATGCACTATAAGATGTTCGCAATCAATTTCGCAGAAAGTCCCCTCCCCACACTTAAGATTTACGTTGCCCTTAACGTAACAATTATATAACACAAGGAAGAGGGAAAAAGATAGATAAGCGAACTTCCCTGAATAACTCGATGTGCATGTTTTGTATGACTCCTCCCCACACTTGAGATTTTGAATTCCCTGCGATCATTAGAAACAGAATTATAAAGATTATACCATAGAAATAACAGGAAAAAATATATAGGATAGGCTTGGGGTGCCTCCCAAGTAGCGCTTTCTTTAATGTCTTCTAGCTAGACATAGTTCTGTGGTTCAGCTCTGGGTGGTGTTGAGGAGGTGAATCGTATTCGTCTCGAGTGCCTCAATGTCACCGCCATAGTAATGCTTGAGACGCTTCCCGTTCACCTTGAAGGTCCCATTTTCTGGGTGTGTGATCTCGACCGTCCCATAGGGAAACACTCGGGTCACCGTGAATGGGCCAGACCACCTCGATTTCAGCTTATCGGGAAATAGTCAAAGGCGCGAGTTATATAGCAAGACGTGGTCGCCCTCTTGGAATTCCAGCTTCATGATTTTACGATCATGGTAAAGCTTCGTACGCTCCTTGTAGAGATGGGTCTTTTCATAAGCCATTTGCCTCCACTCGTCGAGCTCATTGATCTGCAAGTTTCGCTTTTCACCTGCAAGATTCAAATCAAAATTCAGCTTTTTTAGAGCCCAATATGCTTTATGTTCTAGCTCGACGGGTAAATGACAAGATTTCCCGTAAACAAGTCTGTATGGCGTGGATCCGATTGGCGTCTTGTATGCTGTCCGGTACGCCCACAATGCGTCGTTTAGTTTGTTTGGCCAATCTCGCCTATGATGCTCCACGGTCTTTTCGATGCGCTTGAGCTCCCTGTTTACGACTTCTGCTTGGCCGCTCGCCTGAGTATGGTACGCAGTGGTAATACTATATTTTATGCCGTATTTATCGAGCGTCCTTGCAAATTGAGTATTACAGAAATGCGTACCTTTATCGCTAATAATGCAACGAGGTGAACCAAATCGTGAAAACAAAGATTTCAAAAATTTAACGACTACCCTAGCATCATTAGTAGGTAGCGCTTGTGCTTCTACCCATTTTGAAACATAATCAACCGCTACTAGGATATATCGATTCTTGAAAGAGGTAGGAAACGGACCCATAAAATCAATGCCCCAGACGTCAAATATTTCACACACGAGAATAAAATTCTGAGGCATTTCATTCGCTTAGAAATATTACCTGTCCGTTGGCACCTATCACATTCCTCTACGTATTTTTGAGCGTCTTTGAAAAACGTAGGCCAATAAAAACCACATTCGAGTACCTTTTGTGCAGTTTGATTACCTCCGTAATGTCCTCCACATGGCCCCGAATGACAATGGCTCAAGATTTTGACCGTCTCGGGAAAGGACACGCATCGCCGAATTATCTTGTCCGCGCAAACCCTAAACAAATACGGATCATCCCAAAAATAATACTTCAAGTCCAAGAAGAATTTCTTCCTCTGGTGACTCGTGTATCCTTTTGGCATGATCCTAGCCACAAGATAATTAGCAAAATCGGCATACCATGGGGTTTCATCGAATACCTCACGTATAGCATATAGATGCTCGTCGGGAAAATGGTCTCGAATTATTTCCTCATTGGTAGCCTTGTGGGCTGCGCCTTCAAGTCCTGATAAGTCATCGGCTGCACAATTCTCGGTACCTTTTTGGTCACGGAATTCCACGTCAAATTCTTGGAGTAACAGAATCCATCGTATCAGCCTTGGTTTTGCATCCGGCTTCGCGAAGAGGTGTTTGAGGGCCGAATGATCCGTGTAGATGGTGACTTTTGAGAGAACTAGATATGGGTGGAATTTGTCGACGGCGAACACGACTGCGAGCAACTCCTTCTCTGTGATAGTGTAATTCGCTTGGGCCTAGTTTAGAGTTTTGCTCGCATAGTGTATCGGCTGAAAATGCTTTTCCCGT
This sequence comes from Craterostigma plantagineum, assembly GCA_027422505.1. Lineage (NCBI taxonomy): Eukaryota > Viridiplantae > Streptophyta > Magnoliopsida > Lamiales > Linderniaceae > Craterostigma > Craterostigma plantagineum. The sequence goes on from JAPQWV010003323.1 coordinate 16,360, forward strand.
CGCTGCTCCAAAACTGCACCTACTGCAAAATCACTTGCATCGCACATTAGTTCGAATGGTAGGCTCCAATCGGGGGCTACCATAACAGGGGGATTAATTAGCTTATCCTTAATTATGGTAAAAGCATTCATGCACTCGGATGTAAATTCGTAAGGCACGTCTTTCTCAAGTAAACGAGTTAAAGGCCTAGAAATTTTAGAAAAATTCTTGATAAATCTACGATAAAAACCCGCATGTCCTAGGAAACTTCTAATTGCCCTTACCGACGAAGGTGGAGGTAATCGTTCTATGGTTTCTATTTTAGCTCTATCTACCTCGATACCTCTCGACGATATCTTATGACCTAAAACAATACCCTCTCTTACCATAAAATGGCATTTCTCCCAATTTAGCACAAGGTTTGTTTCCTCACATCGCTGAAGCACTTTCTTTAAATTAAATAAGCATACCTCGAACGAGTCACCAAAAATTGAGAAATCATCCATGAATACCTCCATTCCGTTACCTATTAGTTTATCGAAGATAGCCATCATGCAACGTTGGAAGGTGGCCGGAGCATTGCAAAGTCCAAAAGGCATCCATCGGTAGGCGAATGTCCCGAATGGGCACGTGAACGTCGTCTTCTCCTGATCCTCGGGTGCAATGGGAATCTGCAAATAACCTGAAAGTCCATCGAGAAAACAATAAAATTCATGACCAGACAAACGTTCAAGCATTTGATCAATAAAAGGAAGAGGAAAATGGTCTTTTCGCGTCGCGTCGTTGAGTTTACGATAGTCGATGCATACGCGCCATCCGGTGACAGTCCTCGTCCGAATGAGTTCATTTTTCTCGTTGGGCACAACTGTCATTCCTCATTTTTTCGGCACTACCTGAACTGGGCTCGCCCACGCACTGTCCGAGATTGGGTAAATCACTCCCGCGTCGAGCAGTTTAATTACCTCAGCCTTAACTACCTCCTTCATGTTGGGATTCAGACGCCTTTGATGTTGTATCACCGGTTTGAAGTCGTCCTCCATTAGAATTTTATGCATGCAGAAGGTCGGGCTAATTCCTCGGATATCTGATATCTTCCATGCCAGCGCCTTCTTGTGCTCCCGTAGTGTGTCTAAGGGCATGAGTTTCTGCTCCTTCTCCAGATTTGACGCGATGATCATGGGAAGCTTTGCACCTTCCTCGAGGAAAGCGTATTCCAAGTGATCGTGCAATTGCTTGAGCTCGAGTGTTGGTGGTTCCTCGATCGAGCTCTTCTCATGATTTTCTTCGCTACTCTTTTGCACCTCGATCGTTGGTTCCTCATTGACATTCTCACTTACATCTGCTCGTGCAACATCAAGAAGTAGGTCATCGTTCGGCTCTTTGTCATGGAGATGCTTGTTTCCTCTATTTCTTGCTTTGAGATGAAGGAATCGCTCTGCGAAAGTCCCTGCAACGATAAAAATTCATTCCATGCATCGATATAAAAGCACTTATCTTCTAACTTCTCGGCATTATTCATGGACTCGGCCATATCAAATGTCACTTTCTCACTATCTATGGTTAATGTCAATGTTCCGTTACGATCATCGACCATGGTTCCTCCTGTAGCGAGGAATGGCCTTCCTAAGATTAGAGGAATAGTTTCATCTTCCTCCATGTCGAGAATTACAAAATCTGCAGGAATGATAAATTTATCGACTTTAACAAGGACATCCTCGATAATACCCCTAGGATATTTAACAGATCTATCCGCTAATTGTATACTCATCCTAGTAGGTTTGGGTTCTCCTAAGCCGAGTTTCTTGAACATCGAATAAGGCATTAAATTTATACTTGCACCTAAGTCAGCCAATGCCTTATGTACTACAAGATCGCCTATTAAACAAGGTATAGTGAAACTCCCTGGATCTTTTAACTTCTTCGGGATTTTGCTTTGTAGGATCGCGGAGCACTCCCCTCGTAGTTCGACTGTGGACACGTTTTCGAGCTTGCGTTTGTTTGTGATAAGATCCTTTAAAAACTTTGCCCAACATGGCATCTGTTCAAGAGCTTCGACAAGAGGTAAATTAATATGTAATTGTTTAAAAATTGAAGGAATTTACCAAATTGATCGTCCACGATGTCCCTTTTAAGTCTCGCTGGGTATGGAATTTTCGATACGCCTTGTCAGATGGCTTAGATACGGTCTCCTCTTCTTTGTCGGCCTCGATGTTTGCTTTCACGGGCTCAACATTCTTCTTCTTCTTCAATTTCTGCACCTCCTCGAGCTCTCTCCCGTTACGAAGCATTACCGCCTTTACGTGGTGGTCCTTTGGGTTGGTCTCGATGTAGCTCGCCAATGAACCGGGAGGACGTTGTTGGATTGATTCGGCAATCTGCCCAACTTGTTTCTCTAAGGCTCGTAGGGAAGATTCGGTGTTTTGCAACCGTGCCTCTTGATTGTCCAAGGGAGAGTCGAGCTTTCCCATTAGCTTCTCGAGCATTTCCTCCAACTTATCACCGCGACCTTGAGGGGCAACTTCGGAATTTCCACCGTGGTAGCCATGCGGCCTTCGATTTTGAAATCCCAGTGGAGCTTGTTGTTGATTCCCATAGGCCAGGTTGGGATGAACTCGATTTGGAACAAAGTTGCGCTGACTTGGTAGTTTCCCATGTAATCGACTTGCTCTATTGGAATGGTGGCTGGGCAGTGAGCTGCGTCGTGGCTTCCTCCGCATATAGTGCATGGTGGAATATACGTCAGATATGAATGAGAAGGCGCAATAGTTGTGGGAGTCCTCAGTGTGGGTTGTAATTGGACAGCATTAACGGTCGGCTTCATAGGCTCAAGAGCGCATTCATCAAATTCTGCATTTGCTGTTGGAGGGCGTCGAACTTGGCGTTGATTGCGGTAGTTTCAGCGACGTCGTACATTCCCGGTGGTTTGCCTTTATTGCTCGAGCTCCCGCGCCGAAAGCTATTAGCGCTATAATTCTCAATCAAATTCCAGCCTTCTGTCGCGCTAAGATTACATAGACCTCCATTGCATGCTCCGTCTAATAGTTTTACGGTGTGGTCATTTAGTGACTCGTGGAACCGCTGGACCTGTTCGCTTTTTGTCATCCCGTGTTGAGGGAATCGGCAGAGCACCTTGAATCTAGTCCACACGTCATATAGATTTTTGCCCTCCTTTAGCTTGAATGCGGTGAGGTCCATCTTTAGTTTGAGAGCCTTGGAAGGTGGAAAGAAGTAATTGATGAAGGTGGCATGCATCTGGTCCCAAGTGGTAATAGATCTCTCGGGGAGCGGGCTGAACCACTCGTTCGGATTGCCTCGTAGAGAGAATGGAAATAGGTAGAGTCGAATGGCTTCCGGGCTTACGCCTTGTAGCCGTATTGCGTCCGTGACAGACAAGAAGTCTTGGATGTGGCGATAAGCATCTTCCTCGGTGAGTCCATCGTATTGAGCTGTCGTCTGAAGCATTTGGAGCCAATGATGTTTGAGCTCGAAATTGTATCGTCGAGCTAATCTTTCGTACGGCATTGTTTCTCCACAGCTCTCTCATTGGAGGTTCTCTCGTTGCTAATGGCATCTCTTCACGATTCTGCTCCGCCATTTCGGTTGTTACTTTGACTTGCCTAGCGTTTTCTCGTAGGTTGCTTCGAAAGGTCCTTTCAATCTCCGGGTCTCCTTCAACGATTGGTAACGAAGGATTCCTTCGGGTCATGCACCGAAGTACACGTACCTAGGTCGAAAGATTTTCGATTAAGCGAAAATACTAATATTAAATAACAAATAGCTAGAATAATGAACTAAGGCTTTTCTAATATCGATAGTTCCCCGGCAACTGCGCCAAAAACTTGATCGAGCGGATCGAGTAATAAAGTAAAACGAATATGGACGAAATATCCTACGCTCAACAGGCAAGTGTACCGATCGAAATAGCATATATGTAGCAAGCATTCGAGTATCGAATCCCAAGGGACCTATATAGTTTAGAAAACCGTCATCTAAATATCCTAGTAAATATTTATGGGTTCTTGAAACGATAAATAACAGTAACTGAAAATACAACTGAGTAAAACAGTACGAAGAAGAAAACCCTGATGGAAACAATCGTGTTTGAGACTTCGAATCCCCCTAACTCGACCCATCAAATATTTAAGTGTACGTAAGCGACACTATCATTAGACCGTGGAGATTCCTACTACATGCATACGAGTTATATAGCTGACGAAACTGCGCCTTACCATATAATGATCGTAAACAACTAATCCACGAATTAAATAGCCGGACAAGCTTCCCTAACTACTTAACCGAAGATCGCATTAAAAACACGGTGAATCCCCTATTAGATTTGACTCTAATCCGGCGAGATAATCCAACCTATCTCTAGTGACGGGTTTATTCCGCTCATTTACGAGTGGTTTAATCGTCTGCCCCTCTCTCGAGCGTAGCGTACGATTTCCCGGACTATGTTAACTTAAACACGTAGACATGGCCAAGCTAACTAAATAATTCCAATCACACAGACATAATCGAAATCATATGCTTCGTAAACGAGTCATAACACCAACGAAACATCAAATACGCTTAAACATACGATCGATCTTGCTAGGGTTCATCTAATCTCAAATACAATAGATTTAGCTACTCATTATCAACACCACGAAGCACATAACTAACATCGAATACATCATAAGTACTTCCCTGAATTCGACTTCGAAGCTAATCTCGTTCTTCGTTTAGGACTTCTATCGAGCACTTGGTGAGCAACTAATGTTGTGTTCTTGGGACTTAGAATGGTAACGTGTATGTGACTGTGTGTATGTATATATGAGCTTGGATTGGTCTTTCACGTACCTTTTTCTCCTCTCCTCCTCCTTTTCCTTCTCATTACATTGCCTATTTATATAGAATATATAGGTTCATCATCACCAACTCCTCTTGCACTTTTTTCAACGTAGAAACCAAGGAGTTGCCAAAATCCCATGCTTGAAGGATTCTAGCCTTCCAAAGTCTTGATTTGCAGTCATTGAGCCACCAAAACGAGATTTTTTGTCCCTAGTTTCATTTCCAAGATGATAAGATAAGTTGAAGTCGCTGTCTCTTTTATTTGCTTGACTTTTAACATGGCCACGGGATGTTCACGGCCTCGTTTACGCATCTTCACGGCCGTGACAACATAAAACCTGAAAAAAAAACAAGTCTCTGCCCGTGTCCACGGATTGAGGTCTTCACGTTCACGGCCGTGACAAGTTCGGGCTAAAAAATCGGCTTTCTGCCCTCATTCACGGCATCTTCCACCCCCTTTCACGGCCATGAATGGCCCTTCACTGCTTGGTTGGTTCACCTTCACGGCCGTGACCTAATCGGGCAAGAAAATGGCATTCTGGTGTTGTTCACGGCCTCGTGCAAGGGCTTCACGGCCGTTACTCATTTTCCTGCAAAACAGCAGCACGTACAAAAATTCATATCTCCCAATCTAGACCTAGGATTCAAAATCCCATTGGTCATAATCAATATTAACAAGTCCTCTATCCATGGTTAAAATTTCAGGTCTATCGGACATCGTTTACCCTGTGATCATTGAGAAATAAAAAACTGTCGCAAAACTGCCGTAAAACGTTGGATTTTATTTTGAAACCATATTATAGCATAAAAATAATTGAAACGACTTCATTTATCATGCAAACGACATAAACTAACAAATATAAACGTAATAAAATACGTTTATCAGTCATCGAAGACTTCACATCGACGGCGATGAGTCATTGTTAGATGGCAATGATTTCTTCCAATTGCGCAATGATTTCACCCGAGACTCTGAATCCCAATGTCGCACATCGTCGATCCCCAAGTAGGGAACACTTGATGGATTAAAATACGCCACGAATGGATGTGTGAAGCGGTACGGTAAGTCTCAGATCTAGTCTCACAATGCACTACTTTTACGAGAGATAGACGATGTTCGAACGTCGAACGAAAGAGTAACAAAGACTCGAAGAGATTCAATAAAGAAACTCGTAATTATATATATCAAGGTTGGTTCTCTCTAATGAGAAACAAGACCTATTTATACTAGTAGGCTATGGCTAAATATAGAAATAGAATAAGAAACTAATAGATATTTAAGCAACAATCTAAGAGAATCTTACTTATTAAGTATCTAATTAGTTTGAATATAAAAATCTGCAAATTTCGTCCAAATATGGTCCAAGGACGAAAATGGAATTTTGGTCCTTCAATTCTTCGGTAACTGCATTTAGTCCTTTTCAGCTCCAAAACCTATTCTTTTGGAGTCCAGAGTATCTTGTAAAATTTTCAATTTACGAGAGTCTCTGGAGTATCTAGGGGTGTTCATTCGGTTATAACCCAACCGAACGGAAACGAACTTTTGGTTAACCGAAAGTTAGGTTCGAGGATCTTATAAACCGAAAGCCAAACTGAAATACTTCGGTTTGGGTTCGGTTGTCTATCTTTGTCAGGCGTAAAATGACCTGCGCAAGCCCAGCGTATCCTAATAATTTCTGATGGTGTTCCTCAGCACGATTCGCTCCTCTACGGCTTCGAGTAGTTTACTCATAAGTGGTTGTTCCCTCAGTCTTCAATCGGGTAGCATGGTTGTCTCGTCGGTTGCGTCCAATCTCTTTTTAATGTTCTTCCTGATCAACTTGAGCATCCCATCACAGAATTTGTTGACCTCAGTCCTTAGCATCACACAGATCTTCTTAGCAATTGGATTGTAGTAGGTGAATGGCCAAGACTAGATCCACGAAGACATAGTTGGTGGGGTGCTCTTCGATCTCGGAAGCTTCCATGAGCGGCGAGGTCATGTTGACCTTCTTCATGTTCAGCTTTCAAAAGACTGCAGGGGCATTCGTCCATCCAAATGGCATTAACTAGACATTCATAATGCCCGGACTTCATTCTAAAAGCAGTCTTTGCGATATCACCTTTTGCAATCTTTATTTGATGGTATCCCGATCTTAGATCAATCTTTGAAAAGACCTTAGAACCTTCAAGTTGATCGAACAAACCGTCGATTTGAGGTAACGGTTACTTACTTTTCACAGTCACCTAGTTTAACTGCCTGTAGTCGATACACAATCGGAGCGTACCATCCTTCTTTCTACCAAAGAGCATAGGCGCTCCTCAAGGCAATGCGCTTGGTCGCATATAACCTTTGTCTTCTAATGCCTTCCATTGTAATTTAACTCGTTCAGCTCAATTGGTGCCGTTCGATACGGTGACCAACATGTTTAAATCTGTATTTCTCCATCAACAGAAGTAAGACACCAGTTGATCCTTTTTTTGGGAGGAATGTTCATTAAATTAAAGAAAGAAACACTGCAAAGGCAAATGTAGGCGTCTAAAAACCCACAACCTATCAACGGGTTCCTGGCACCAGATGTAGTACCACCAGGGCAGCCGGACGATGTGCAGGCAACAGCGTAAGCGCACAAAAGAAGATAAAATCTCGGTGTATAATATCAAGCGGACGGGGATATAGCAGCAACTGCATCCGCAAGTCTTGTCGGGGTGAAACAGGCATATGTACGCCTCCTATTTCTTTTCGCCCATTAGAAGCGAGGCCTCCAGGAAAAGCCATCCACATCCCTAGCACGAGAGGAAAACAGCCTGCATGGTCCACTAGCATCAAGGCAGCCTGCAGAACAAGAACAAAAGCCAAAACCCAAGACAGACCACAAGCAAAAGTAAGGGAGTGTAAGAGAAAGAAGAAGAGATACTCCCTATAGCCTCATCCGACGCAATCCAGCCCATCCCATCAGCATATCCCTGGCGTTGTACTTAGTGGCTGCTCAACGATGGTAAATCAGAGAGGCCATGCTATATGCCATGTTCAGCGTAACACTTGGATATGAAGAGCATAGCAGTTGATCCCTTTCCTGAAACAGAACTCAGTCCTAGTCCTGCACCTACAGAGACCGATTCCTGAACAAACAATGCCACCCTCAGACGTGGATAATTCGCCTTCTGTAGCACAGACAGACAACCCACAAGCTTTCGCTAGCCACAATGCTGCTCCTGAGACCGAGTATCTGCTCAACGAGGAAACAGAAATGGATGAACCTACACTCCCTCATGAAAAGAATGGATTCGAAGTCATCCTACAGATCAAATCATAGGAGATCACACTGCAGGAGTACAGACTAGGGGTTCGACATCAAACGAGTGTAATTTTACTTATTTCTCGAGCCACACTGAACCAACCAGAGTCATTGACGCACTACGTGACTTGGACTGGATAGTAGCAATGCAAGAAGAAATAAATCAGTTCGAACGTCTCAAGGACTTGGACTTAGTTCCTCGTCCAAAAGGCAAGACAGTGATCGAAAGAAAATGGGTATCTAAAACATGAAAGATGAAAATGGTCTGGTAATCCGTAAGAAGGCTAGGCTTGTAGCTAAGGGGTATAATCAGCAAGAAGGCATCGACTACGATGAGCCGTTTGCCCCTGTAGAAAGAATAGAAGCTATCAGATTGTTTCTATCATACGCAGCTCATAAAGACTTTACTGTCTATCAAATGAGCGTAAAGACTGCCTTCTTGAATGGAATTTTGAAGGAAGAAGTGTATGTCTCGCAGCCGGATGGGTTTGTCAGTACAGAACATCCGAACTTCGTATACAAACTCGACAAGGCACTATACGGGCTCAAGCAAGCTCCAAGAGCCTGGTACGATGTGTTATCTGTAATACCCGCAAATTCTAAGTGGGATTACGATATGAAATTATAGATAATTAGCTAAGTAATTATTAAAAAAATGAAATTCTCAAAATAAAAATAAACAATATTTAAAAAAATAACAAAAAATATTTTTGTAAGAAAATTTGGGTGAAGGCACCAAAAATCGGGCAAGAACCTTGGAGAAGTATTCGACCACTATTTAAATTAACCAACTGAAAAGCCAAAATAAATAAAATATCCAAATAATGTTTAGGGCCCAAATATTATTAATATAATCCTTATTGCCCAAATTATTAAATGGCCGAATATTATTAAGGCCCAAAACATAATGAGGCAACTTACTAAGAAAGAAAACCAACGTACATACTACATCACCACCTAGATAATTGCAAAAGCATCATCTTTAGGAGATAAGAATAAATAAGAGAAGGAAAAAGCGATCGAATGGAAAGTAAGAAACAAATGAAAGAAACCCTCCTTAACAAATAAAAACTTCATGCAGAGAAAGAGTACAAGCCAACCACGAAAATTTAACAACATAGAGAAGTGGCAAATTACAATTTGAATTCAAAGTGAGAGACTTGAAACATAGTAGATTCACCAAATTCCTTGTTTGATTGTATTGGAGGACAGGTAGGTGAATTTTTCATCAACAATGCATAAACACGTATTTGATAATTATGTGATTTTATGTACTTCGATGAATTATGTGATTTTACTTACGATTCACGTGGCATCACGTTACTATATATTATCACGTTATATACATGCATATATATTGCATTTCATTTGGAGTGTATCGTGGTGGAACGGCGGTACTGTATTGTGCCTATTGAGCGTGTAGTCGATATTGGCTGTCGACCCGTAGAGAAGTCATGTGAGTATGGGCATCTGCTTGTGCAACAGCGCCTGTGACGGTGAGCCATTGGCCCGTTGGACATTATGCGGCAGACTGCTGCCGTTGGACAAAGGAGCGACTTGGGACATCCCCAGGTAGGCCATCTAGTGTTGGCCACACTGTCTCATGGGGGAGGAGGCGACCTACGGGTTGCGACCCGAGTACCCTTACGAGACCTAGTATAGGCTACCAGCGTAGACACCGCATTGGGCAGAAAGAGGGTGACCTGGTGGTGTGATACCTGATACAGCTCAGGGAGGCTGCCTAGCGTAGGCCGCTGCCGTAGTGATACTGTTGTGGTTGTGTTCGCGGTCGTGGTAATGATTTCGCGTGATGGTGCATAGTATGGAGCCCAAGTCTCGTTGTGAGGTGGTGAGTGTAGTTGTGATGAGTGATGATGAGTGGCATTGCTTTGGTAAGAATCGAGGGTGAGTGAACGTGAGTGAGTCAGACGTGCATGTGCACTAATTCATCTACTGGGCAATAGCTCCGTGTTTACGTGTTCTAGGTAATCAACGATCAGGCTAGCTATCGGAGCTTCCATGGGTTTTTGAGGACGGGGCTATACATGGATGTCGACCTGTGGGTGAGTGATAGGATAATTTGGGCAAGCGGCCCGTTAGTAGTAACATTTTGTATAAATAAATGTTTTCGTAAAAAATGGGTTCTCCGTGGCTTTCGCTGCTAAACCCGACGTAAGTATCACAAATTAGTGATTAGAAAGTAGGGTCGCTACATTATCCGACTTCCTTATTAACTCAGGCTTCACTAAGGGAAAATCGACACCACACTGTTCGTCAAGACAGATGGTTCCGATATCATGCTCGTACAGATTTACGTGGATGACATCATATTCGGCTCGACAAACCAGGAACTCTGTGTCAAATTCAGCAATTGATGAAGGGACAGTTTGAAATGAGCATGATGAGAGAAATGTCCTTCTTTCTTGGACTACAAATCAAGCAACCTCAAGATGGGATCTTCATCAATCAGTCCAAGTACATCCACGATATTCTCAGGAAGCGCAACATAGGTAAGAGAAAATCTTCAAGCACCCCAACGTCAACCACGTGCAAACTCGACGCTGATCACTTTGGTGAACCTGTAGATGTTACCCACTACATATGAATTATTCGATCACTGCTCTATCTCACCGCCATCCGAACAGATATTTTATTCACCACATGCCTATGAGCATGATTCCAAGCTTATCCCAAGGAGTTGCATCTTCAAGCTGTCAAGAGGATATTGAAAGTATCTGAAAGGCACCCCAGACCTCGGACTTTGGTATCCTAAGAACTCAGGTATGAAACTAATTGGGTATTCTATGCAGATTTTGCCGGGTGCAGGTTGGAAACGAAAAGCACATCAGGCAACATCCGATACCTTGGAGACAAACTCGTATGTTGGGCTTCTAAGAAAAAAAAACTGTGTGTCAACCTCTACGGCAAAAGAGAATATGTAGCTGTCGCAAGTTGTTGCCACAAATTTTGTGTATAAGAACCCAACTACGAGACTACGGGGTTGTGATTCGGAAAGGGCCAAGCAATATTACATGCAATCCTGTTCATCATTCACGCACTAACCACATAGATCTAAGATCATTTCATAAAGGACCAGATAGAAAGAGGTATAATAGAAATGTACTTTGTCAATACAGAGATTCAACTAGCCGACTTGTTTACAAAAGCATTGGACGCGAAACGATTCCAATTCTTAGTTGCAAAGCTGGAGATGTTGAATCTCAATCTCTAATTCCGATTATGCCTCCCTACGGTTCATACATTGTCTACGTGCTCGGCGTTTCCAATTTTCGTTTTGTGCGTGTATGTTAGTTAATTTTTAGCTTATATGTTTCAGCTTGTCTTTTTCGAATAAAACTTTTTCGTTTCAAATAAGTCGATGTAGAGCCAGTGCTGATGGCACTACATCGAGGGGGAGAAATGCTATACTCATATATCGAGGGGGGGTAAATGATTTAACAAATTTTTTAGAGTCTCGATAGGCATTTTATTTAGGGGGAGTTTAATTCCAACAATGCAGATTTTGAGGGTTTTGTATTTTCGCCAACTGATCTTCAAAACTTATTTCTTCGTGATAGCGTGAACCATTCACGTCCTAGTGGAACCCATAGTTATATCCTTCAATCTCTAAGTTCGCTAATCCAACTGAAATTCCTTTGCACAATTTGACTCGTCAACTCATACACTAGGTCGTGAATCCACATTTCAACTTTCAAAGTCCTTGATTCGCGAATTCCACTTCATGAACTCAGTTCAAGTCAAATTCGCAAATCCCTCAAACAATGTTTAGTTCGTGAACCAGCAATTCAATCTTTCAACCTTCTAGTTCGCGAACTCAAGTTCACGAGCCCTTTGAACTTTGCCTTCGTGAATTGGTTTGTGGGCCCGATTTCAATCTGACTTTCAACCTTTCGGCCCGTGAAGCTCATTTGACTTCCCCCAATTTGCGAACTGAATACTTCAGTTATCTGAACTCGTCAAACTCTCTCAAATCGTCACTCTCCTTCGTGAAACCTATCGAAAACTCGTCAACCGTCCCTGATCTTATCTTCTCGTCGATTTGCTGTGTTTTGCCACTCAAAATCATCCTCACACACACGATTCTAACTGTGCTAAGAAACACCCCGTTTTATCTCACTTACAGTTTTGATTCCTTTTTTTTTCAGGTGAAATTTTTCAGAAGAACAATGTTGTCACGTTTTTTCTGGAGAAATTGGTCAAAATTTCAAATAGGATGTTAGTTTTTAAATGTTATTACCGAAAAGGGTCGTTTTCTTAAAAATCGGACTTGAAAATCTAAGTTTTCTGTTCAAAAGCTCTTCGCAGAAAGGAATTAGGGTTTGAATTTTTTTTAAAAAGGACTTTTTGATCTTTCAAACTGTTCTTTGCGAATCCAAAATGTGTTTCGCAAGTCCGAACGATTTTACTTATTAAAATTGTTACTTCGCGAATTACTCGCTTTTGAAACATTTTCCTATTTTGCAAATTACGATTTCAACTTTTGACTTTTTGATTTCGCGAGATCCAATTCGCGAACTGATTAGTCACGTTTACATATTTGACCTGGTTAATTCACAAACTCTCATTCTCACTGACCCGCGATCTACACTTAAGAAATTTTCTGAAAAACTCAGTTTCGCGAGTTGGAGTTCGCAAACTTTAGAGTTCGCGATATGCAATTTACGAACTGATAAAGTCTCAACCTTATTATTTGATTTTTCACTTCGAGAAGCCATTTTAATACCGACCCGCGAACCTCACTTAGCAGATTTTGACAATTTTTTCAAATGCATTTGGTTTGAACAGTTTTTCTCCGAGACTTATCTTTCACAAAAATGATTTTAATTAAAGCCCACACTATTCACAGCACCTAGTCTTCATTTGTTATGTTATATCAAAATCGCGTTTTTTTCGTGTTGCAGTTTATAGCAGAATTCCATGTGTCAAACACACAAAAAAATGGGAAAAGAAGAAAAGAGGGCAAAGTAAAAAAGGGAAAATAAAACAAAAACAAAAACGAAAACAAAAACAAACAAAGCCCCAAACAAAAAGAAAGGGACAACAAGAAAATGACGACACCATCGGACCTCGTGTAATCGACTTCAAAATGGATAGCTACCAAAGACAATAACTTCCAACCTGAACACCTTCAAGTGCCAGGACGAGATTTTTCTGTCCATTTTGAAGAACCATCACCTCGGGCATGCTTTCTCAGCTTCGGCCCGAGTCCCCACAGTGTACCTACAACAATTCTGGGAAAGTTGCTACCGACAACAGCATCTACTATGATTGCAAACGAGACTGTCAGCATCACCAGGGAACTCATTCCTCCAGCTGCCAAGTCAACCTAAAACGAACCTGAGGCATCCGAGGATGAGCTCATCGAGGACATGATCAAGATGGGATACTATACTCCCATTAAGTTCGTTTGCCATTTTCAGCAGTCCATGATTCTGCATCCCTGGCGGACTTCGCACTCATCAACAAGTACTTCTCACCAAAGCACTCAGGCCATGATCGATGCAACATAACGATACTCCGTATCTTCCGTGGAATCGCTTTTAGGAAAATTATGACTACGCCAAGCTAGTCATATTGGACTTGGACGATCAAGTAATGCGGCGAACGAAGTTGAAAAAGCCACAGAACCTGCCCTATCCCCGGTGGTTCTCACGATGATCCACTATTTTATGTCTACAACATCGGGGATACCAGCATGACCAGAAGAGGAAAACAACACCCCACCGAAGCTGAGATATCTTCATAAGGGGAAGAAGGATGAGAAGCTCACGACGATCCATGCCTATTCCGTGCGAGTTGTTAGCAATGGCCAGCCCAGATGACGTCGAATTATACTGCCAGCAATACAATACCCCCAACCCCATGACTAAGGAAAACCGGCCCGAGTCTAACCCAGGGGTTAGCGAGAGAGAAAGAGAGAGCAAAGAACAGAAAGCGACCACCGAAACACTAATAGCACCATAGCAACCCCAACCGTCACCCCAACAAACTATCCCTGAACCACCAAGCTCAACCGCTGGCAACCAAGCGGATGACAAAAATCACGAGACGTTGACAACAAGTGGGCGACGACAACAAGCCTAGCAGATCGAACAACCGCAACGAGTCGTCCCCGAGACCACAACGTCCGAAACCCCTCAGTTAAAAACAGTTGAGTCAAACTCTAGGATAGATGACGTCGAACCCAACGGTGTACGCACAAACCGAACCCAACTATTCACTTGTCTCCCAACAGACAAGTGACTCAAAATCTACAGAACCTCCTCAAACCACAAACAGCTCGGCTCTAGTGTCTATTCCAACTGAACATACATCTATGACAAAGAACGAGCCTAAGCCTGACCTCAACGTTCATAGAAGCGCCTGTAATTGAGGCCCTTCAAGGATTGGACCGAAGTCTCATGGATGTGACTTCAGCAACTCATCATCCGAGAGCCACTATACATGACCTAGTCCTAGACGTGTGCTAATGGGAAGTGGCCTGGTGAAAGCTCCATGCAAGCCCGTCTCCGTGAAGAGGCCAAAACGACCCGAGCACCATCTTCAAAAGATGTGTCACAAGGAGAGATCGGAAGACCCAAGGAAACTAAAGTCCTATAGACTTCTGTTGACGAGGGCTGCCCTGACTTAGCCAGGGTGTTAACGGCTGACTCTTGTTGCACCAGAGCTACTACAGGTGTGACGTCGTCCTACCTGGAGAACTGACTGATGGAGTTTCTTGAACACGTAACCATACCCCGTGTTCAAGGACTCATCGAAGCAGCAGTTCGGGACAAAGGGAAGGCCACCATGGTCGAACAACCGCCGTTACAACCTCGCGCACTTCCACCACCATGAACGTCAAGTAGTCCAGACCCGTCCACCACGCCACTACTCCAGCTTTCAGACATTCTGAGGTTGCGTTTGCTTGAACTCAAACAGCGAACCCCAAAAGAAGAAGATCTCTATCGAAGGTTGTTCGAGGGTCACAAAATGCCTTAATAGACTATCTGCTGCCAAGAAAGACCCAGCCATAAACGTCGTCATGACGATCCTGGTGACCAGGATCGTCCTGAGGGGGAGAACAAAAGGCAGGCCACAGTAGACAGTCGCAGACGAGGACGCGGAGTACATATTGGTGAAGGCGGTTCCTTCCGATCATCCAATCCACCACGACCACCAAGGTCCTCCGGAGTCAAACGAGCTTCGCCAGGGCCGATCCCGACAACTTCCTCGTTGAAGTCGAGTCTGTCCCTTCGAGGACCTCCACCCAAATAGTCCAAACAACCACAACCCCTCGTCCAAATGATCCTCTAGCTTACATCGACAGAGACATCCTAGACGAGGAATGGCGAACAAAAACAAAGACAGAAGAAGAGTCTGACACGAGAGTTGAAAGTGTTAAGAGCTATTTAAAGGCGTCGGCATCAGATTTCTATTTCATCGAGCGAGAAGAAGAGGAACAAGGAGAAAACCCAGGAGCAGACCTCCCAGAGCTTCCAGATCTTCTTCAATATCAAGTACCCGAGCCATCGAGCCGTTACAAGTTTTTAGAAACTCCTTGGGACAACAAGAAGGTCAAAGCACCATATCTTGAAGACTGTTATCCTAGGATCTGGCAGAATGAGGAAGATTGAAGGGAGTCAATGAGCTAAAAACTGCTAGGTCTCGAGCACTTAAAAGGGACGCCCAAGGGTCTTCATCATCGAATCATGCTCTGGGGATTGTCGAACAGAGGTGGAATGACTAAAGAGAAATACAAAAGACACATTAGAGCTCAACAGTCCATCTACGACATAATAGACATAGAGCGCGAGATGGGAAGATATGTACGCCCTATGTATGTGATCGAGAGATACGGCAGGTCCGTCAAAAGATATGTACAGAAGCCGATCTTCCTTACTTCCCTTTGGGCGAAATAAACAAGCTTTTCAACATGTATCGCAAGTTTATCCTCAACACTCATGAAAGAAGACAAGGATTCAGGGTGATCAAGTAATGCATGCTGAGGCAAATTCAGTTCTACGCTACTCACGACTTCCAGATGACACTGGAGAGCAATATGAGTAAAGTCAACCTGACACAGCCTCTAAACAAGTACAAACAGCTAGATAACTACGGGGAGGATTTCAACTTCACACAACCAGAGCTTGCAGTCACTTACCTTCAACGAAAGAACAACGAGATACAAGCATTTTTAGTATCAGAAACTTCCAGGTTCTCTGATGGAACACTGAAGATAATCCTAAACTGACTCAGGTCAAGACTAGATACGCTCCCTGACAATGCGATATTTGAATGGACAAAACTCGAAGAACGACGTCTTCTGAATCAAATCGTCGGAGCAATCCGAGAGCGAATCATTCTCAGAAACAACATCAGACACTTTGAGATCGCTCTAGGATTCAGGATGTCGTACCTGGCCCATAAGGAACCTCCACCTGCTCCTCGCTCGAAGAAGAAGAAGAAGAAGAAGAAGAAGAAGAAGAAGACTCACATGATAGGCTTTATTGTAATTTGGACACTTCGGGAGAGAAGTTAGGAATATATTAGAAGTGTCCAAAATATGTATTATAAGTTTGTATTTCATTGTGCTATTTTATATGTTGTATTTTATTTGTTGGGTTGTTGGTTGTAATGGGCTTGTTAGGGCCCAATGGGTTGTTGAAGTGTTCTTGGATAGTCTGGAATTACACTTATTATCATATCATCTTTCATGGAGAATTGTCAGGGCGTTTTCACGCTCATGCCGCATAAGCGTATGAGATGAATGTAATTCAGATACGGTCGGACATGTAACACCCCGTTCCCTATTATCGTATTTGCGCAGCTATTTAAACTTTCACCTAAAATTTTTTGCTTTCATATCCATTCTTACATAACGGGAGCGTACATATGGTCTAGTCACTCTCATACATAATGTGCATACATTAATGCAGCTAGCTTATTTAAATATCATACAATGTTGCACTTATTTTCTTAAAACTACATGCACATGATGAACATAGGGGAGTACGATGAGAGCGTAGCCGGCCAACCTTGAATCCATGCTTTTGGTATAAAGATGCGCTCTAAGTTGCCTGCTAAATATCTACAGCAACTGTGGAAATAATTATCAGAGTATGATCGAAACATGTTATTCCATAAACATATGATAACTTTAACTACGGCAATAATAATTCGTTCCTTATTGATCCAGTAGCCATTTCCATAATATATTCCATCCCCTAACTATCATTTATAGGATTCGTAGATCAAAAGCTACTGTGCTGTAAACACTTTAAATCACATAACCATAGTACATATAATCATTCGTATGACCCATAGATCCATACAATTCTATATGATCGTTTACTTTGGACACTCCTGTTATGAACCAGTTAGACTCGTTCTTTAACCTAGCGGGCGCCCATGCATGGGACTCTGTAACCATTCTTTATATTTTGTGTGCCTGCACAGGACTCTGTAATCCCCCGATTTGTAGGGATGTAACCGTAGTTGTGTATCATGTCGTCCGATGCCGTAGCAGTCATAACGATTTCTCCTTTCGTTATTATATGTATGCAATGCTATATCTTTAACCTTGTATGACATAAATTTCATACGCTATCCAATCGCACATATTGGATGGTAGCACATTATAGCCACGTAAATCACATTAATTTCATATAACACGTAGGTCACGAAGTCATCAATAAATCAACTCACAAGCACATAGAAATAACACATTGCATATCATACACACAGTATGGCTTAAAGCCTTACTCGACTTTGTCCTTGCCTTTTCCGAATCTTGACCTAATAAAATATTATGGTTTTTTTTGGGGAATTTCACTAAAAAAGGAAAACAGGAGTTACAAGACAGCGTACATGATCGACACGCGGTGTGCTAATATAAATTGCAAGTGCGACAAGTGATAAAATAAAATGAATACTTAATTTCTATCACTGACGTGCGATAGGCAGCGGACATTAGCAGTGTAGCAAAGTGAGTAAACGAGTATCGAACACGAGGAATAAACTTGATTACTAGTATAACCTACCGACTCGATATGTAGCCTAAATAAAGTACGCATATTGTTTTACGAACTAACCTAACAGACTAATCCTAAAGCAACGAGGGATTAAGAGAAACGACTAAAAACTGATGTAAGTGCTTTCAAATAATAAAGATGTGCTCGGGATTCGAATCCCGCTAGGTACTATCGACCTAAGATAATAAATTATCGTTCCTACGTGATCTTGACTTAGTAGCAGTAATTTCCTACCCGCTCACGAATTTGCTGTAACCCTAGATGCTCGTGGGGATTTAAGATTCAATAATTACTAACAACGAGGATCGAGGATTTGCGTTCGCCCTATACTCGAATCCTATCTTCTACGAACGGCCTAATCGTTGTTTAGCTGTCGCCTTAAATGATTTTGCACACATTCACTTTAACACATAGACATATTATAACGAAGAAACAATTTCATAGATGATAAATAGTCATAAACACGAGTCACTGTAAACATATGTCTTAAATACAAATTAACCTAGCGTCATCTACTCCCAAACACATAAGGGATTTAGCTACTCATAATTAACGGGAAAACAATGAAGGTAATAGAAAACGGGGAAGGAAGACTCATAATCTTGATGTAATGATGGATCTGAGATGGTATCGTGGATGAATCTTCGTTCCTCGTTCAATTCGACGTGATTTCGTCGTTGATCCGTTTCTTGTGCTAATTCTCTGTTCTTGGCGTCTCCCGACTTAGTGAGTCCTTTCTTCCGTGACGATGGCACTAATCCTACATTTTTTCTCCTTTCATCTCTGATGGATTAGGGCTGAGTTCTGATCGGTTTCCCCTCTTTTTGAATCGAAATTGGGCTTTTATAGTAAAATCCGACACCTCCACGGCCTGGGACATAGGCCTCCACGGCCGTGACACTGTTGGGGCACGAGATGAGCTCACTGTCGTGCGTCACGGCCTCGTGCAGTAGTGTCACGGCCGTGACACATTCAACAGCCTTGCGACAGTGTCATATTTCTCTCAGATGGAGTGGTAAACGATGTCCGATTGACCTGTAATTTTAACCATATATAGAAGACTGTCCAGTATTGATTCTGACGAAAGGAATTCTCAATCCGAAGTTTGGATTGTGATATATGAATTTTTTTAATGATGCAGCTGCTTTGGGTCACGGCCTAGTGCAAGAAGTGTCATAGCCGTGACTGAGGTGAATCTTGGCTTCACACAATAGTCACGGCCTGATGCATAATGTGTCACGGCCGTGACGTTTTCCTGTCAGCATTGTAACTTGTCCGTTTGCCTTATTTTCGCTCCTTTTTCGCTCGGTATACATGCTAAGGTCCTACAATGCAAAGAGGTGTAAATAGTGCATATAAGTGCATGAAACAATGAAGAATTGTGGCGACCCTACTTTTCTAATTAGGATTAGTGTCGAATTTCCGCAACGTAAGCTTCAGAAGGCCCGTCTAACAAAACTTTTTAATTAAAATAATTTACATATCATAAAACTTCGTTTTACAGAACGATCTCTATACATGGGCTGAAGCCCCAAAAATATTCTAACCCACTACGCCACTCGACAGGTCGCATCCATGTACCGCTCTCGCCCTCAAAAGCCCGTGGAGTCACGTACACCAGCCGCTCACTTAGCCTTGACGTTCATCGACGTCGGGCTCGTCCATACCTACAACACGTAAAAGACTGAGCTATTGCCCAGTAGGTGAATATGCAATGCCGCGTGCACTCATTCCCAATCCCAGTTATCACAACATGATATAATGCACGCTCATTCCCATATTTCTATCGTATCAATATCAGGGCATTAGGCTGGACTAGGCAATTCGCGCGCAATAAAATATTTCATCTGGTCGCTCATGCCAGAATAGCGGTGCCCACGCTGATAGTGCGCTGATCGATCACATCAACGTGCTTCTATTAGGTCGCCCCTTCCGCTACATAACTCATCCGACGGTTTGCATCTCGGGTCGCTCACGCCCGAGTAGACAGATCGCTCACGTCTGTCTCCCGTCAGGTGTCCCGCGAGTCCAACCTCAACTCCGCTACGAGTTTGACTGCCACAATCAGCACACTCTACCCGGCTCAATCGACACCTTAAGGTGTCACCACCAACGTGGTCAGTATCCCTCACAATGTCGTGCTATGCCACGTAAAACGTGTGCCACGTGAAATATACATAAAACATGTAAAAGAATCACAGTAGTAGGTAAGCATTTACGTGTTGTAGATGAATGATTCACCTACCTGTCCTCCCAATAAAGTCAGTCACGGAATCTGGTAACTTCCCTAAGTGTCGAACCTCTTTCGAAGACTATCACTTTCGAACTACTTATATTGTTAAATTCACAATTCTCGTTGGAAGGCACCCTTTCCGTTAAACGTATCTTCTCTTCTTAAGAATTAAGGTTTCTTACTCAAGTGGCGTTATGATATTAGAGAGGTTAGATAAAAAGACAAGTACCAATTATCAAAAGCATATACATGATGGGACATGTGGCGACGTGTGAATTCCCTCAAGTGTAAGTAACTTATTTGTTAAAGTTTGTTTTTGAGTACTTGGGCCTTAATTCCATAGACCAACTATATTTAATTTTAGCCCAATTATTATAATTTTCTCACCAAAGAGACGTTTACTTTCATATCTATGAGATTTGGGCCTTAGAAACATATTATTAAATCTCATGTAGCCCAAACGAATTCATTTCAATAATATTACTTATGATTCTTGGCCCAACTTAAGAAAATGATTCTGGCACAACTAATACTTAAAATGCATATAATGTAAATTTCATCTAACTATATATCTAATTACAACAAAATCCCGTATTAAAATTTACGGGTATTACAATCTTCCCCCTAAAAAGAATTTCGTTCCCAAAATTACGCCGACTGGAATAACTCGGGATAACGAACTCTCAAATCATCTTCACGCTCCCTAGTGGCTTCCTCAATTGATTCCGCCACAAAACCTTAACTAACGGAATATTCTTATTCCGAAGTTGTTTCATTTCGTACATCAAAATCTCTACAGGCTTCTCTTAGTAACTCAAGTCACACTTGAGCTGTCGATAAAGAAGTTCGTTCTGGATCACATGGCTTGGATCCGCGACATATTTTCATAATGCCGATACGTGAAATACGTCGTGAACTTGCGATAATAAAGTCGGAAACTCTAATTGATATGCGACCTCGCCGACTCGTTTGATGATTTTGAACGGGCCTATATATTTGGAATTCAGTTTGCATTTTCGTCCAAGTCGCTTCACTCCTTTCATCGGGGAAATCTTTGAAAATACTTCACCGTTCTCTGCGAACTCCAATGGGCATCGTCGATGATCTGCGTAACTCTTCTGTCGACTCTGAGCCGTTCGCATTCTTTTCCGATTTTCGTCACGGCTTCTGTCGTTTCACGGATCATATCTGGTCCCAACAGTGGTCGTTCGTCGATTTCGTCCCAATGGACTGGGGATCGATACTTGCGTCCGTATAATGCCTCGTACGGCGCCATTCTGATTGTAGCATGGAAACTGTTATTGTAGGAAAACTCGATCAGCGGTAGATACTTGCTCCAGTTTCCCTTGAAATCTAGCACGCATGCTCGTAACATATCTTCTAGGGTTTGAATCGTTCATTCAGACTGTCCGTCGTTTGGGGATGATATGCAGTACTGAACGAGAGCTTAGTTCCCATCGCTTTCTGCAAGCTCTGCCAAAAGTTCGATAGAAATCTCGAATCTCGATCCGAGACAATAGAGATCGGAATTCCATGGAGTCGAATAATTTCCAGAATGTACAATTCAACATAGCGTTCCATGGAAAATATAGAACTGATAGGAAGGAAATGAGCCGATTTGGTTAGGCGATCGACAATCACCCAGAGAGCATCATGGCCTTTCGCTGTCTTGGGTAAACCAGCGACGAAATCCATAGTGATGTGGTCCCACTTCCATTCGGGTATTGGTAAGGGCTGAAGAATTCCAACTGGTCGCTGGTGTTTGGCTTTGATCAGCTGGCACGTCATACATCGATTTACGAATGCTGCTATGTCCTTTTTCATTCCTGGCCACCAGTACGTTATTCGCAAATCTTGGTACATCTTTGTCGCGCTTGGATGTATAGACTATGTCGTTGCATGTGCTTCTGTCATTATCGTTCGTCGTAACTCCTCGTTGTTGGATACATACAACCGATTCTTGTATTGTGAAGTTCCGTGTTCTCGAATTACAAAGTTGTCGGGGAGTGCATATTTCATCTTCAAATAAAGTTCGTCCCTTTCCTAAGCCTTCCTGATTCGCTCTAGCAACATAGGCTAGCAACATAGGCTGAAGAGTTAATGTTGCTAGTTTCGTCTCGACTTCGCCTAAATCAACTACCTCCACTCCAAGTTTACTTAACTCTGTATTCACAACTTTTCTACTTAACGCGTCAGCGACTACGTTGGCCTTGCCCAGATGATAATTAATGACGCAATCGTAGTCCTTTACAAGCTCCAGCCATCGTCGTTGTCTCATGTTTAACTCCTTCTGAGTGAAGAAGTACTTCAAGCTCTTGTGGTTTGTGAAGATCTCACACGTTTCTCTGTAAAGGTAATGTCTCCAGATCTTTAAAGCAAAGACCACTGCTGCTAATTCCAGGTCATGGGTCGAGTAGTTCTTCTCGTATTCCTTCAGTTGTTTGGAGGCGTACACGATTACTTTACCGTTCTGCATCAACACGCATCCCAGTCCGTTTTTCCAGGCATCACTATCGAGAGTCCTCCCGATCCCGATGGTATTGTCAAAACCGGAGCAGAAGTAAGACGTTTCTTCAGCTCCTGGAAGCTTTGTTCGCACGCTTCAGTCCACTTGAACGATACATTCTTCCTCGTAAGATTCGTCAAGGTTGAAGCGATACTTGAGAAGTCATCTATGAACTTACGGTAATATCCCTCAAGTACTAGAAAACTTCGGACCTCGGTTGGGATAGTCTTTAAAGACTCGGTTCATAAGATCCATAAATGCAGCATGGGCATTTGTCAGTCCGAACGACATGACCAAGAACTCGTAATGGCCGTACCTCGTATTGAATGTTTTTTTTTTTTGGAACAGGTCCCGATTTTTTTATATATATAATGGAAAGTGTACATAATGGGTGCGAGTAAAACTCGACACAGGCAACCAGTAACAGGCTACTGGTGAACAAAAAAAACGAATGGTAAAAGAAAACCATCTACCAAGCTACTCTCCAAAGACGCCGAATAGCTGCCTGCTGTAGGGCATGCTTCTCTCCAATAGTCCCAAGACGGGCACCAAGGATGCCGAGGACCGTGGCCACAACATGGGCGGGGGTAGAACGTATGTTCTCCCTCCATCGCCTGTTCCGCTCCTGCCAAATGTGATAAACAATCGACGCAAGGACATGTCGATAAGCAGTATGAAATAAGTGCTGACTCCTCCACTTCAGAGCAGCCCAGTGAAAGCTCCTATCCCAGTCAATATATGGTATCCGCCACCTAATCCTGTCCCTGAGCATCTGTCGGCATCTCAAAGAAAAGGGACAAAAAAAGAAAAGATGGGAAATCGTCTCCCGATTCCCGGTATCACAGAGGAGGCAGGCATCTGTTCCCGCGCTCTGAGCCACCCAAGGTAAACTGCGAACGGAGAGACGTCCTCAAATAGCAAGCCAGAGAATGAACTCATGGCGAGGTATGCGCAAGCAGCCCCCGAAGAGAGAAGCCCAAATGACTCTGTCCCACCGAGGACGAGTGGCCTCACGAACCGCCCTCGCAGAGAAACGTCCATCAGGCATCCCAATCCAGCGAACTCGATCAGACCGCGACGGCTCCGCCGGAGGCAGCAGAGGACCAATCTCCATAAACTCGGAGGACGTCATGGCTGGCCAAGACCAACCATCTGACGTAATGACCGCACTTAGGCGCGAATCATGAGGCAGACCCATCACCATCGGCCCCCTAGGGTGACTCTCCAGCAGCGAGGTCATCAACAGCCAAGGGTCCTTCCATAGCCATATGGAACTCCCATCACCCACCTGATCAGAAATGAAGGAGCGGATGACATTCCGAAGCTTGAGCAGCTTTCTTCCAACTCCAAGAAGCATTACTCGCCAGCGACAGCTCCCAAAGAGACATGTTATGCAATCTAGTGTTGTACAACCAGTCAACCCAAATCGAGTCCGGAGCGTGCGAAACCACACCCCATAAATGACGAAGGAGCAGCGCACGATTATCAGTCTCAATGGACCGAATCCCAAGTCCTCCTTCGGCGATGTCAGGGCCCGTCGTCCCGCCCTCGTATTCCGTTCTAATACTAAGTGTTAATGCTTTGTTATTGTGCGTATACGTAAAAATGCGAATAAAATTTTTCATTTTAAAACGTGCATGCGGAAGTCTTATATACATGTCAAAAGAATATTGTAACTCGTTCTACGAATCATCGAATTCATGTCTACACAAAATACAAGTGTGTGTGTGTGTGTGTGTGTGTGTGCAGCCAAAAGCTCCCTATGCGCCCGGCCTTCACAGGTCGTCATCCATACACACACTCCCACCTCAAAAGCAGCCGGATAGCTTCAAAAGATCGGCCTCGCGTAAAGGTCGGATCACGTACCGTGATCGTCAGTACCTACAATACGTAACATAAAGAATGAGCCACCGAGGCTCAGTAAGCAGAAATTATGCATGTATGCACGTGTCCTAACGATCGACAATCCACGTCGTCGTTTTCTAATGCTCATACTCTCCTTCTCATTTTCTTGTCATTTTTCTGACTCATACTTATTTTCTTATACTCTTACTTCGTACGGGCCCTCGACTTTCTATCCCACTATGCGCCATTTCATCGAGATCTCATGTGTGGAGGTTCTCACACTAGAAGGTCACCCGAAGGAATCTTCCCTTACTCAGTGTGGCCTCCACGCGGACGCTTCTCACTGGTAGCCAACATCGAGGCCACTAACCGCGGAGGTCACCCGAAGGAATCTTCCCTCCCGGTTAGTGCTTTACGCACTAGAAGGTCACCCGTAGGAATCTTCCCTTACTCAGTGCGTGCCCCGAGCCGCATCCTCCAGGTTGCATCTCCCGCATACGGGGTATTTCCCCCAGCCTCTTATACAGGCCTTGTGGCTTCTTTTGCCATGGCGGCATAGGGGAGCCGTGACTCTTTATTGAGTCGACACAAACGCCAATATCAGCGAGTATACATCGCACACAGGCGATCTTACGCACGCTCTTACCTCACATCTTACGTATTACTAATGTGTGCAAGTGCTCATGTAAATATGCAGATCATACTATCATGCATATAAAATAACTTTGTCGTAACATGCACGTTCTACGTAAAATACACGAGCACGTAAATCCACATAATCAGACGCAGGCAAGTTACGTATCGTAGTTGGATTTCTACTTACCTGTCGTCCAAGCGAAATTAGTATTTTCCCCGTTTGCTCCTAATGTACGACCTTTAAGCATAAAAAGGTTATGACGTTAGTACTTTCGCTTTCCTCGGCTAATTCGTCGAAATAATAATTTTCGTCATACTTAGTTATTTAGACTTCGTATAATTTCCCTAGATCTCACGTCTCTCGATTTGCCTTTTTGAATTTCCCAAATCAGTCGATTTCTACTCCGTATTATATTTAAGTAAAGTTCTCGGGTTCCGACGAATTCAAAATCGTGCCATGTGCTTCGACATTTTAAACAAAATGTCGATATACACTTTAACATGATCTTCGACATTTCTTATATTAAATGTCGATACGGGAAGCAAATCTTTGAACTTCATTTCGATATTTTCACAAAGATTTCGACATTTGAGTTATTTGAGGATCTCGACATATTTCCTAACAAGGTTCGACATTTCTCCTTAACCCTTCGTCATTTCGAGGGTTTCGATATTTATCATGGGCTCTCGACATTTTGTATCACTTTCTTTGAATTCGACTTTTTGAGCTACTTAAAGATATCGACACTTCATGCTAAATCTCGACATTTTTAACTCGACATTTTTCTAACATTTCGACATTTATATTATAGAAATCTCGGTATAATTTAAGGGCCCGACATTTTATCCGGATAAGGACCCGACATTCATTTCGATATTTGACACGGAAAATGTCGATATGAATTTTAACATAAATTTCGACATCATTGTCGAGGTAAATCTCGACATAGTTATTGCGGTTAATATCGATATATATAAGTTCGACATTTACCTCGGGGCGGATCGATCTCGACATTTTCCTTAGCTCTCGACTTTTTTTACTCAACGTTATATATATGAGTCGACATTTATAAAATACCAAAAATCTCGATACCATAGGCCTCGACTTTTCTCACTGGTTCTCGACATTTTCCCCTAGTTCGACATCCTATTCGGTTCGACATTTGTACCGTTTTCTTTGAACTCGACATTTCTCCTAATGGAGTTCCGACATTCCCTTTTTAACGTTTCGACATTTTACTTTTAGGATATCTCGACATCTTTTCTATCACTCGATATTATATTTCGACATTTGAAT
>JAPQWV010003324.1:0-43000 GCA_027422505.1 Craterostigma plantagineum
AGGTTGCACCTCGGACTGCTCTACAGTGACACCCGACACTGGAGTTTGTGAAAGTGCTTCTGAATACTCTCCAAGAGTTACTTCGCGACCCGCTCCACCTTCTCGAACGAAATCTTCTTCGAGAAAGTGAGCCTGAAGGGATACAATGATTCTCAAATCGTTGTGGAAGTAAAACTGGTATCCCATGGAATCCTCAGGATACCCGACAAAACGTCCTTTCACAGCCTTCGATTCCAGTTTATCTGTCTTGAGCTTTTTCACAAACGCGGGGCAACCCCAAATTCTAATGTGATTCAAGCTCGGTTTCGTCCTGTCCATATCTAATACGGAATACGATCGACAGACCTTGTAGGACATCTATTCAGAAGTGTGCCGCTGTCAACAGGGCATGACCCCACAACGATATGGGCAGGTCTGTATAGCTTAGCATAGATCGAACCTTATCCAACAGAGTTTGATTTTTGCATTCGGACACACCGTTCAACTGCGGTGTTTCGGGCGGTGTCATCTATGAAATTATCCGTTCTCTTTCAAGAACTCGTTAAACTCGAGGCTCATGTACTCACAGCCTCGATCTGATCGAACGGCTTTAATGCTCTTTCCAATCTGATTTTCAACCAAAGCCTTGTACACTTTGAACCATTCAAAAGTATCAGACTTATTCTTCATGAGGTACACCTTGCCAAAGCGAGATTGATCATCAGTGAATGTAACGAAATAATGGAAGTTACTGCGAGCCGCTACTCCGCAAACATCCGTGTGGATCAAACCGTGAAGTTCTGCGACTCTCATAAAAGTCCCTGTGAAGGGCGACTTGGTCATCTTTCCAAGGATACAAGATTCACAAGTTGGATAGGGATCAGACCCAAGCGGCTTTATAACGCCGATTTTCTCCAACTCAAGAATCTTCTGTTCTCCAGCGTGACCGAGTTGAAGATGCCACAGCAGTCTCAAAACGGGAATGGAAACAATATTCTTAAGCCCCTTGGGCAAAAACAAACAATCAGAAAGCATTAAACTATGTCTAGTAGATAAAACGAGAGTTCTTGATCCAATGTGGGTTGTCGGTACACTATGTCCGCTTCCTACGTTAATCATGATCTCTCGATCCGCCAACTTCCTACTTCATTTCAGACCCTGGTTCGAAACACAGATGTGAACACTAGCTCCCGAGTTTAAGATCCATGAAGCGGAATATACTGTCATAGAACAAGTGTTTCCAAAACGTAAAGTTCTTTACCTGATGTGGCTAGCTTCGGGCAATCGCGCTTCCAATGGCCAAGCTCATTGCAGTGAAGGCAATTGTCCGTCGGCTTGGCGCCTTTGAACACGTTCTTCTTGGCCATGCCTTTCGAAATTTGTCCTTTGGGCTTAGTGGGCTTGTCCGACTTTTTCTTTGTACTCGACCCTCGAGTCTTAGCATTCGCGACACGAACAACTTCCTTTCCTTTCACCTTCTTCATCTTGGTTCATTAACCCAGTCAATGTCATCTCGGCCTTGTTCAGATTAAAGTTCACGATGAACGAATTGAAGAAAGGTGGGAGTGACTGAAGTATGAGATCGTTTGGAGTTCATTATCCATGATAAAGTCCAGTGCCTCGAGTCTCTCGATCCAATCGATCATCTTGAGCATATGCGCTCCGACGTCACTACCCTCAGCCATTTTGCAATCAAATAATTGCTCCATCAGGGAATAGCGAGCACTCTTAGAATGTTCGCAAAAAAGCTCCTTCAAATGAAGCAAAATGGCGCCCACTTCCATTTCCGCGTGAGTGCGCTGCAACTCATTTCTCATGGAAAGAAGTATATAGCCCTTGACCTTTGGCTCGTCTATCTGCCATTTGGCATACGCAGCCCGGTCTTCGTCACTCGCATCAGTCCCTGGGACTTGCGGTACGGGGGAATCGAGGACATAAGTCAGCGACTCCATACCTAGGACTATCCTCAGGTTACGGAGCCAGTCCACGTAGTTTGGTCCCACCAAACAGTTTCTCTCAAGCAGCATAGTAATTATGTTCGTCATTGCAGTAAATAGAAAGAAACGTAAAGCTGCAGAAAATAAAGATCTAATTAGGTTTATCTTATCATTCATCAAGCGCAAACAAGGACTTTTCGTTTCGCTTGACTCCCACTATTTTTCTCGAAAAACTATCCTCCCGAGAAGAGTTTCGGAAACCTCGTTGAAAGTTTCATAGTGGAGTTGATGTCCTCGACTCGATTAGACTCGCCTCAGCCTTTAACGCAATATTTGGCTCATCTAATCTAATCGAAGTCACGTCGAACGCGAACTTATCCAATAAGAGTTTCAACTATCTTAGTCTCAGTCATTGACCCTCACGGCTAACCCTGCTTATTGGGTTAAACTGCCTAAGTGTGACCTATCAACTTATGCTCAAATCGCACAGAATGTACCGCCCCTTACTGCCATACGCTTTGTGGGGGGCGGACAGGTATGACGAGCGGCGTCCAAGACGCACCCGAGACGCTAACACTGGGGCGGGATATACGATACCAACTTACTCGGAACAAATCGCAAAACTGCCCAATGCTAGATATCTCAAGCATGATAGAAGACAGGAATCCAATTCGTTTACCCACTTAGTATTTGTCAAACGGGAGAATAAATTATCTCACATAAGAGCACATAAAACATGCATATCATTTCAAAAACCAACACGCACGTAGGTAGTAAATTGACCCTAGGGAAATAAACTACAAGACAACACAAGCGGGTTATTTCTAGCCTATTCCTATTACATGCGTCTTCAAAAGACCTCGGGTCGTCACCGAACGTCCACCACCTTATCACCGCCGGGGGATTGCCTTCCATCAAATGGGACCTCGTCTTCGTACTTAAGTCTAATTTAATAAAACGGTAAATTACAACTGTGGTATCAGAGCGGGCGCTCGTGATCAGAATCATAACGTGTTTAAATTGAAACGAGGCGCGTGGGAGACGATCGAAAAGCCGACATGGTTCGACCGTCGCTGGGCTGCCGATGCGTCGTTTGCCAACCCACGGCCACCAACTCGTTCGGTACGGACCGACGATGAACCACGAACCGGACAGGGACCCGCGTGACGGCAGGACTCGGGCAGCCGCGTGTAGCGCACGGGATGCGCGCGCCGTATCGGTGGAACAGCCGCAAACTCAAAACCATATCTTTCTCTCCCGTTATTTAATTAAAATTCATATAAGGATACTTACCATAATTAGACAACTAACTTAAATACTAAGTCAAACTAAGTATATGTAAATATGGTATAAAATTCTAAACTTAATCCAAGATTAATTTCGAAAATTTCACGTTAAAATAAATAGTATTCCAAATACATTATTTCCATATTTATATTTAATTTTTCGAAATTAATTCCCAAGGCATAATTCGAAAATCAGCTTAGGGTCAAGTTCCAATTTTATCCTCAAGCCTTTTAAGCACTTGGCCAAGCCCAAGTCTCAAAGTTAGTTTCATACGAAGTCCGACTTCGGTCCATTAAATGGCCCGAGGCCCACTAAGGCGCGGCCCAACGGCCAAGGCCCGTTAAGGCCCAAAACACTTTATGTTGGGTTACCCGGTGTCTCCCGGAGACGCCACGTCCTCGGGTACGGTGCGGAACAAAATTTTCGGGTTCCCTTATTGCCCTCGTTGCTCGGATCAGAATAGTAACACATAGACATGTAATAGGGCGGGCCAAACCCATAGAGAATTACCAGTTGAAGCGAGTGGCAGCTCCTCGTCCTTTTCTTCAAGACTTCGTCGATGGTGGTGTATGGCACTAGATCCTCACGCCGACCTCACAGTGTACCACGGAATCAGTTTTCTAAAGATAGCTAGAGAGAACCGAGCCGTCGCGTGAGAGAAGAGTGTTTTTGTTCGGTGTGTGTTTGTGCCTTTGTTATGGACGAAATTTTCACCACTAATTATGAAATAGGGCTGCCCTATTTATACTATGATATCTTTGAGAAGGACACTGTATAAATAATATCTTTGAGAAGGTCGAAGGACACTAATTATGAAATTTTCACCACTAATTGTTAGGAATATGCCCTCGAATGCTATACGAGGATTAGATTGTATAGGGCATTAGCTTATTTATCATTCGAGAGAGGAAGGCACCACTGGACTCTTAACCTCGAGCATTTAAAGTCCGTAAGCCTTAGGCTCCAATTGGGTGCTAGATAACCGATCACGGCTTATTTGTCGATGACCTATCGAGTGCCGATATCCCGCTTGGAAGCGGAGGTCATGACTTGTGATGCGAGTCGAATCAAGGGATTGAATCGTTTCATGGACACTGACTCACGGGTCGTACGGTCGAACATGGCTTATTATTCAAGGAGTGTCAATGACCGACGACAACACTATGTAGTCTACGTGAACCTTAGACCGAAAGGGGCTTTGACGGATTTGCTTTGAAGTCTCGACTGTCATTGGTTCCCCTCGACCCGATTTGCTGTTGCATGGGTCAGCGAGCCAGATGCAGTCTTGATGACGATTTGTGATTGCCGGGCTTAGACCGCCGAGTACGGATTCGCAGTCTCGCAAGTAATCGAGATAAGTGTCCAATGAGGACGGCGATGGGAAATTAAGAAATCCTTGGCCAAGGTATTGAACTAACTCATGTTAGACATGGAGGATAGTTTGGTAATTTGCCTCGTCCCCGTTTTATCATAGAATCGAGTATAGTGAGTTTGACATAGACCATGGCTCTCACTCGATTGGGACACAGCTGAAGGGTTTATACGTAGTACTATAATCTATAGTAAGGTTTCGAATAAAGACTGGGTCGAAATTCGCACTCGAATCGGGTTACGGTCCGGTACTGCAGGATTGTCTAGGTAACTGCCGGACTCTTGGATTCCTCCCTTGCCGATTGAGTCGAACCTAGAGAGGCGGCTTAAAAAGGATCATCAACGTGTACTGATAAGGAGAGAAAGTGTATTGGGCCTTAACGGGCCGTGGGCCGTTGGGCCGCGCCTTAGTGGGCCTCGGGCCATTTAATGGACCGGAGTCGGACTTCGTATGAAACTAACTTTGAGACTTGGGCTTGGCCAAGTGCTTAAAAGGCTTGAGGGTAAAATTGGAACTTGACCCTAAGCTGATTTTCGAATTATGCCTTGGGAATTAATTTCGAAAAATTAAATATAAATATGGAAATAATGTATTTGGAATATTATTTATTTTATGGTGAAAATTTCGAAGTTAATTTTGGATTAAATTTGAAATTTTATACCATAAATATACTTTGTTTGACTTAGTATTTAAGTTAGTTGTCTAATTATGGTAAGTATCCTTATATGAATTTTGAATTAAATAAGAGAGAGAAAGATATGGCAAAAATCTCTCCACTTAATAAGCAAAATCAAAACCATATCTTTGAGATATCCTAGGGATTTCCAAATATATCATAGTATAAATAGGGCAGCCCTATTTCATAATTTGGAGTGAAAATTTCGTCCATCACAAAGGCACAAAACACACACCGAATGCACACACTCTTCTCTCACGCGACGGCTCGGTTCTCTCTAGCTATCTTTAGAGAACTGATTCCGTGGTACACTGCAAGATCGGCATGACGATCTAGTGCCATCCACCACCATCGACGAAGTTTTGAAGAAAAGAACGAGGAGCTGCCACTCGCTTCAACTGGTAATTCTCTACGGGTTTGACCCGCCCTATTACATGTCTATGTGTTACTATTCTGATCCGAGCAACGAGGGCAATAAGGGAACCCAGAAAATTTTTGTTCCGCAGCGTACCCCGGGACGTGGCGTCTCCGGTAGACACCGTGTATCCAACACCCTATGGCGCCTGAGGACCAGGAGAAGACTACATTCACTTGTTCGTTGGGGACGTTTGCGTACCGGAGGATGCCATTTGGTCTATGCAATGCCCCAGCCACATTTCAACGATGTATGATGGCTATATTTGACGAGTTGGTAGGCAAGGTAATGGAGGTGTTTTGGACGATTTTTCTGTGTTTGGGTCGTCATTCGATGTTTGTCTTGCTAATCTGAAGCTCGTACTCGCACGTTCCGAGGATACGAACTTGGCACTTAATTGGGAAAAGTGCCACTTTATGGTTCGAGAGGGTATAGTTTTGGGACACAAGATTTCCTCTAAAGGAATCGAAGTGGACCGAGCTAAGTTAGAGACGATAGAAAAACTATCCGTTCTTTGGAACGTAAGGTCAATTAGAAGTTTTCTAGGACATGCTGGGTTTTACCGTAGGTTCATTAAGAACTTCTCTAAGATTGCACGACCCATGTCTAGATTACTTGAAAAAGACGCCCCGTTTGAGTTTAATGACGAATGCTTACATGCATTTAATTTACTTAAGGAGCGACTTATCACAATGCCTATATGGTAGCCCTCGACTGGGGGTTGCCATTTGAACTAATGTGCGATGCGAGTGATTACGCAGTGGGAGCCGTGCTAGGGCAGCGCAAAGACAACCATTTCAGGCCGATTTACTACGCCAGCAAGATGTTAGACACAGCCCAAGCCAACTACAAGACCACGGAAAAGGAGCTTTAAGCTGTCGTGTTCGCCTTCGATAAATTCAGGTCATACCTTATTTTATCGAAAGTTATTGTTTTCACTGACCACTCTGCCCTTAAGTATCTACTAGCGAAGCAGGACGCCAAGCCTCGGCTAATCAGATGGATCCTACTCCTTCAAGAATTCGATACGGAGATTAAAGACAAGAAAGGCAGAGAATCTGGCGGCGGATCACCTCTCTCGACTAGAGGAGTCCGAAATCTACAACAAGGACGGCAAAGAGATTCAGGATACGTTTCCAGACGAGCACTTGTACGTAATACAAGTGGTAAGTGACGATTTTCCTTGGTTTGCAGATTATGCTAATTATCTTGTCGCGAGGGTCCTTCCAAAAGGGTATACAAGTCAGCAAAAGAAGAAATTCTTTTCTGACTTGAAGTACGACTTTTGGGAAGATTCGTATCTTTTCAGGCGGTGTGCAGAACAGGTGATACGACGATGTGTTGCTTTCCCGAGACGACAAAGATTCTTAGGCATTGCCACAACGGACCGACCGGAGGGCATTACGCAGCCAACTGAACCGCTCAGAATGTGCTGGAAAGCGGATTCTACTGGCCCACGATTTTCAATGACGCCCAAAGGTACGTTGACATTTGTGATCAATGTCAACGCGCATGTAATATCTCGAGATGCTTTGAAATGACTCAAAACTTTATTTTAGTTTGTGAGATTTTTGATGTTTGGGGTATAGATTTCATGGGTCCGTTTCCTAGCTCATATAATAATAAGTATATTTTGGTTGTTGTAGACTATGTGTCCAAGTGGGCTGAGGCGCAAGCTTTGCCCACGAATGATGCGAGAGTTGTCGTTAGATTTTTGCGAACATTATTTTCACGATTTGGGGCACCTAGATGCATAATTAGCGACAGGGGTACACATTTCTGCAACACCCAATTTGCACGTACATTAGAGCGTTATGGTGTTAGACACAGCTTATCCACCCCGTATCATCCTCAGGCTAGCGGTCAGGTAGAAGTAGTGAACCGCGAGTTAAAACGTATCCTAGAGAAAACTATAGACGGGAACCGTAAGGAGTGGGAGA
The DNA here is from genome assembly GCA_027422505.1 of Craterostigma plantagineum. Classification (NCBI taxonomy): domain Eukaryota; kingdom Viridiplantae; phylum Streptophyta; class Magnoliopsida; order Lamiales; family Linderniaceae; genus Craterostigma; species Craterostigma plantagineum. The sequence continues at coordinate 7,607 of JAPQWV010003324.1, forward strand.
ATAAGCTTAATGATGCACTGTGAGCATATAGGACTGCTTATAAGACACCAATAGGCACTACACCGTATAGATTGGTCTACGGGAAGGCGTGCCACCTCCGTAGAAATCGAGCATAAAGCCTATTGGGCAATCAAGTCTTCGAATATGGATTTGGGGGAAGCCGGTGGAAAGCGGCAACTCCAAATTAATGAGCTAGATGAGTGGCGTTTGTCAGCTTATGATAACTCTAGGATGTATAAGGAGCGCTCGAAGGCCTACCATGACAGCAAAATTAGGCACAGACGAGAATTTCAGGAAGGGGATCAAGTCTTGCTCTTTAATTCTCAACTTAGGCTTTTTTCTGGCAAGCTGTTGGTCGGGACCGTTCACTGTCACTCGTGTTTTCTCATACGGTACTATTAAGATTTCAGGTATGGGGCTGGGTATTTTCAAGGTGAACGAACATCGGTTGAAGCATTACCATAGAGGCGAGGAAGACTTGAGCGACAAGGAGGTATTATACCTCGACTTGGTTACTCCTCAGTTAGCAAAGCCTACCGAGTCTTCAACACTAAAACTCTATCTATCGAAGAATCAGCACACGTAGTGTTTGAAAAATCAGAGACCGATGATCAAACTCCCGGCAATATTAGTCGTTTAAGCAGCCAACTGGAGAAGTCTCACCTTGAAGACGAGAGTGATGAAGAAAGGGATCAACCTGTCTTAGAACTTACTGAAATACCCATCGTGGAGGAATCTGGTATTCAGGCTGATAACATTGAAATAGCAGTGGAACCAACCAACGCATGTAACGCTGATCAAGAAATTGTCCCAGAAAACGGACCCAATAATGTTGATCAAGACATACCGGAGGAACCAACTGAGGGGGAACGCATCAAATGGAATCGTACAAAGCTGAATCATCCTCAGCAATTGATCATAGGAGATCCTACTGCACCTATGAAAACAAGAAGGCAAACAAATCCAAACCTATTCAGTCACGCCTTCATACTCAGATTCAGCCAACAAAAATCGATGAAGCTCTCAAGGATGACAACTGGATAGAAGCTATGGAAGAAGAACTGAACCAGTTCGAGCGAAACCAAGTTTGGACTTGTTCCCAGGCCAACCCAAACTGTAATTGGTACAAATGGGTATTCAAGAACAAGCTCAATGAGGATGGACTTGTCACTAGGAATAAGGCAAGGCTGGTTGCTCAAGGTTATCGGCAAGAAGAAGGAATTGACTATGATAAGACCTTCGCACCAGTTGCAAGACTTGAGCCCATTCGCTTATTCTTAGCATACGCAGCTCAGAAGGACTTTAAAGTATTCCAAATGGACGTTAAGAGTGTATTCTGAACGGTACCATCTCTGAAGAAGTGTATGTTGCTCAACCACCCGGTTTTGAAAGCCATGAGCACCCTGATCACGTCTACCGGTTAAAAAAGGTTCTCTATGGGTTGAAGCAAGCACCAAGAGCTTGGTACGAAACGCTGTGAAAATTCTTGACTGATCACAACTTCATCATTGGGAGTGTTGAAAAAACACTATTCCGATTCACAAAGGGAGATCATCTAATGATTGTTCAGATCTATGTAGATGACATCATTTTCGGTTCAACTGACACCAAGCTATGCAAGCGGTTTTCTAAAATGATCCAAGATCAGTTTGAGATGAGCATGATGGGTGAACTTACTTTCTTTTTGGGACTTCAAGTAAGGCAGTTGGAGCAAGGCATATTCATTAATCAAGCCAAATATACAAAGGAGTTGCTCAAAAGATTCGGTATGGAAAACTGTTCTCAAGCAACCACACCCATGAGTTCCTCAATCAAACTAGACAAGGATGAAAATGGAACTTCAGTTGAAGTTACCAAATACCGGGGATTAATCGGATCATTACTCTATCTCACTGACAGCAGACCAGACATCATGTATAGCGTCTGTCTGTGCGCTCGGTTCCAGTCTGATCCAAAGGAAAGTCACTTCACAGCTGCAAAACGGATCTTGAAATATCTCAAAGGGACCATAAATTAGGACTGTGGTATCCTAAAGACTCAAGTATGTCATTGCATGGCTATACCGATGCTGATTATGCTGGTTGCAAGATGGACCGACGAAGCACCAGTGGGACATGTCAGTTCCTTGGTGACCGGCTAATCTCTTGGTTCAGCAAGAAACAAACCTCCATAGCCAATCTACAGCTGAAGCAGAATACCTGGCTGCTGGAAGTTGATGCTCACAGAATCTATGGATCCAGCATCAACTGGAAGATTATGGGTCAAGGAAACCGAAACCCCCATCTTCTGTGATAATACAAGCACAATCTCCATCACACAGAATCCCGTTTTTCACTCAAGAACGAAGCACATTGAGATAAGACATCACTTCATACGAGATCATGTGCTGAAGAAGAATGTACGCTTGGAACACATCTCAACCGATCTGCAAGTCGCTGACATACTGACCAAGCCGCTACCAGAAGCTAAGTTCATTTTCTTTCAAAATGCTTTAGGTTTATTAGACTTATCCTAAGTAACCTAAGCATGGAGTCAGGGGGAACATTGTTATATCAAATTGATTGATATAACTGGTTGCATTGACACTACAAAAAACTGTGCAAATTGATGATCGTAGTAAGCTTTCCTTCTTAAACAGTCATTTCCTTCATATTGGTCAAACTACATAACACCTGTCAGTTTCGTCTAAAACTGACCCTCGTCACAAATGCGTCCCTAAAAGTTTCTAAATTTTTGTTTCGCTCTCTGAAACCGGTTATTTATCATGAAAACGGTAATTTTTTTAAAGAGCGGTACAGATACCAAAATCTTTCCTCTCTCACTTGACCAATGACTGACCGAAATCGTTTTTATTTAATACATGTCATCAATTGCACACATTCCATCATAGTACTTTTTCAGAAAAACTGACAAACAGGTTGTGTACACTAGCCAGCAGTTACGATGTGAGAGGAAGGCTAAGCGACAAGACGTCTTACGCATTTAATGCGAAAACACGCTTATCCCGCTCAAAAGACTTGGATTCATGATCGATTGGAGAAATTTCATCATTATCCTCAACTCACCAACAGAATCATCTTTCTCTCTCTCAATTTTTTCCAGATCCCTCGTCAAACCCTACCACACTTTCAGAAAAATGGCCCCTGTTCACAACGATCTCACAAGAACTGCGCTTCAGATTTACTTCGGCAACTGCAAGGAGACCGAGTATGACGGTTTCTGCCAGACTCTCGAAGCCCTAATTGAAACCGGCCTTCAGACGTTTCTTCAATGCTCTTATGAGTACTACCCAGACGCTCTGCACCAGTTCTTCAACACAGTGCTCATTGTGGGAGACCGTCTTCAATGTCTCGTCAACTGTCAGCAGTTCGACATCACGGAAGAATACTTTGCCGACCTCTTCAATCTGCCAACTACAGGAGCGACCATCATCAGTGTTCCAAATGATGTGAAGGCTTCGGCCCGAGAGAAAGGGACTCAAAATATCCTAGTCATTTTAACAAGGTCCCGCAGAGCAAAAGGGACAAGGAAGTATTTACCTGCCCGAGGGAAATAGAGAGAATGCTTCTGAGGTCGGAATAGGAAACGAGTGTACAGCCAGTTGGCCTCATTGGGGAACTCCTGTAGGAACTCCCGACTTTCATCTCTCGGGCTACAAACGCAATTTGACCCGCGGGAGGCGAGGAAGCAGGCTGGCTTGAAGAAGCCCGAGGCTTCTTCCCTAAAGACCCCCCTTGGGAGGAAGCATTTCTTTTGGGCGCAGACTTCTTTAACCCCGAGGAGGAGGCTCGGGGCTGGCCGGGGGGGAGGACTTTCATCCCTCCTCATCGGCGAGAGCGATCACCTCGGCCAACGTCATGAGTCGATCTGTGAGAAAAGAACAGGGATTAGATAGCACTTGGAGAAAAGGAGAACACATAAAGGGCATCGCGCTTTCTTATTGGTATACCTAAGGTATTTTAGTCTAGGGAGGTCGGAAGGTTTAAAGGTGGAAACTTTAATCTGATGCCACCGGATACCGCGGCGGCTGGCCCGGAAAGACTCGACCTCTCTGATCCAGGCGCTGAATGCCCGACGGAAGGCCCTCGGGCCGAGAAAGTCGTCTTCGCGGGGAGGAGTCGGCTCCCTTGTCGCACGGGGTTGGGGGACAACGTGGGCGGAAGGGGTGGCCTCATAATCTACACAAGGAGCCCTTAAACTACAACCCCCAGAATAGGCCCTCGGGGAATCTTCCTTAGGGTCCTCAGCACTCGCCCGCCCGTGGGCTACCCCCACACTAACCACAGGGCTCCCTTAACCCTCAAAAGAATGGCTATTGCTACTCAAATAGCTACTACTACTACTACTATTGCTACCCGAAATTACCTGATCCCTCGACAAAGCTACACTCGGCGACCTTGGAACTATCCCTAGAACTAGAAGACATGACTTAAGAACGAAAGAGGCTGAGAGAAGGACTTACAGGAACCTAGAAATCTTGGGAAGGGCTGGAACACTCGGGAGCTCGAGAACCTCGGGAAGAGAGAGAGTAGTGAGAGAAAGAGAAAGAAAAGAAGTGAAGAAGGGAGTGGGGTATATATAGGCCCCATGCGCTTGATTCGAGCCCTTGGATTCAGATAAGATCGACGGGTCGCGTCGATCCTTGCTAGTACCATGGCGATCCTCGTCAACTTGGAGAATGGGCGCCAAAACTCTCGTCGGAAAGGCGACACGTGGCATGGGAGACGAAATGTTTTTCAGCCTCGAAACGATAAGCGATGCTCCTTGGCAAGAAAATCTGCTCAGACGAAACTCCCTTACTCCCTTAATTGCCCGCCTGAAGAACGAGCCCTACCATAGGCCTCGGGGCCGTAATATTGACCCCTCCAGAAGGCCTTAAAACCCTCGAGTACTCGAGGATATATACCCACCAGCCACCTCGCCGGATCGCCCCTAACAGAAGGGAAGCAGGATCCCCTCGGGGTTCCCCAACGCCCGGACCAGCCACCTGCCTCGGGGAATACGGCCGCCTGGCCTGAAACCACTACGATCTCCCACTCCAGCACCAATGGAACGTGCAAAGCGTAACCACCCAGGATTGAGCAGACCAGGAGAACATGTGAGCGGGGAAAGAGGGAGAACCAAGCCGAACCGAACCAGGGAAGTGCGGGACGTGGGTCACAACTGCTCGAAAACCGCCCAAGGCAGGGATCCTATAAATACCTCAAAGCACATTCAATGCAGGTATCAATTCTCACGTATCCTCACCATTACTCTGCCATTTTCACTACTCTTTTTCAGTACTTTCAGTACTTTACACCATTTCTATATCAATTTCTATGCCGTTTTACGCCTGGAACATGGAAAAAAAACCCTCTTGACCTAGGCAAGAGGGCAAATGACCCCCCATCCCAACCTTGTTTTCGTAATCTTCAGGCAGAATTTGCGGCAAATGTAAGGCGGGAAGGAGCTCATTGGCCGTTTAGCGCGGTAGATCAATTTTCGACGGCATCATCGAGATGCGAGAGTGTAGAAGTATCTTGGTCATTTTCATACTTCTTCTACTTTAAATTATGCCGATTCTGCTTAGTATTCTTCATGTAGAAAGGTTTTAACGCATCCCACATACCTCATGGCGTTCGTCTCTGTGGCAACTTCTTGTAAAACATCGTAAGAGAGATTAATATAATATCCGATCTGGCTTTCTTGTCCAATTCATTAAATTGAGCGTCTTTCATTTCCGTGGGTTTCTTCATTCCTCCTTCAAGCGCCACCTCACAACTATCTTGAATGCGTATGGCCTCCATCTTGAGACTCCACATTGCAAAGTTGACATTTCTGTCGAACTTTTCAATTGACATTTTTGTTATCGTCATGGTGTCTAAAAAATAAATGTGGTTGTCTCTGATACCCACTTGTTAGGATATTTTTATCCCCAATAATATATTTGCCCGAGAAATGACGATAATAAGTAAATGAGACGAAAAATAAATTTGAACAGTGAACACGTGGTTAGGTCAGATTGACTTAGGTCCACGGGCCAGAGGGTATAGGTTCTTTATTATGTGGAGCTATTACAAATAAATATACCTTGTAAAGAGGATGTGTCGAACAACAGCTAAATAGAATAAAATGAGTAGAATAATAGAAGATTTATTTGTTGTGGTGGCGTGTTTTGCCTTCCTTAAGCACTACCTTTTATAGACGAATGAGAAGGCCTCGATCACGCATGTGAATAGGCAAAGTACTAACTGATGCCAAAATCATTGTTGAATAAAACTCTTCATTCATTTTATATATGCCGACGTCTTCTTATTCTTATTCAGCCAACCATAATACTTTTCAAAAGCCCACAGCTCTTATTGATGGAAATGAGAGGTCACGTCAACATCACTTATAGTTCTGACAAGGGCCTAAAGGTCGGATGTAGCGGTGTCTGTACTTCGGCCTCAGCACTTGAAGTGATAACTGGTGGCGTGTCTGATGTAGCGGTGACAGATGTAAGAGGGACTCGAACTGGATGCTCAGTCGCCTTGGAGTCCTTCTTATCAATCGGATCTCCTCGTCGAACTCGGTGTCGGACGAGGTAGCCGTGTGAGGAAATGATCTATGTGCGACATCCTCACTGGTTGGTTCTGTCACATGAGGCCCTTCGGATGTGATCGTGGGGATCTCGGCCTCTAGTGCAGGCGTAGTTGCCTGTGATGGTGAGTTGTGCCCCGTTTCTGCTTCGGGATGTGTTGCCTGTTGCAGGATCTCCTCAAGCGATCCTTGGAACACACCTACAGTGATGGGCTCTTAAGCTTCCAGCGATTGTTGTGGAGCCTCAAGTTCCAACTCTTGTGCCACTGCGTCAATCAGCATGGCATCATCGTCTACTTGTGTTTCCTGAGTTGGAGGCTCCTGTTCTAGCTCCTGAGCCACTTGATCTATCAGCTCGGCTTCAGGGCTAGGTTGGTGCTTATGTTGAGGAGGGCTCACATGAAAGTCTGTAGGGGGCCCTCTAATCATCTGCTCTGTGAGATGATTCTCCCGGCAGTACAGTCTGTAGACGTCTGCCGAGGGGTCAGCGAGACGTAGCAGCTCGAATGGGATCGGCATCAACGGCTGATCCAGGTCTATGAGCCTTGGATTATGGAAGAACATCAGTTTTGGGGGTTGGTAGTTCCCTCCTCGAGGTAGACGAGGGATGCTCTCGTGCATCTCCATGAGTTGTCGGATGATGACGTTGAACCACCGGGCAACGGTACATTCTTCGATCTTTTATTTTCCTTTTGTCTGATCTGCTCTGCTAGATCGTTCCAGATCACTATAGCGAAATCGTATTTCCGCGAGAATGCGAAGCCGTGGAAAATTCAGAGAATGTTGCCATTGTCTTTGTCAAACCCGGCGTGCTTTGGCGGTAGACACTTGTTGATTATGCCGAACAGTGTCTTCCATGGGTGAGGGGTTCCGTTGCTCTGGACTTGTGCAAGCTTAGTGAGCGGTGGACAGTATCCCATATGGAGAAAGTCACGCACCATCTCTGCATCTGAAGGCAGAGGATCGTAGTTTTGGCTGTATGGTAGGTCTAGGATGAGCCTGAAGTCACCCTTGCTGAAGCTTATATGTCTCGTCCCGATGACCGTCCGATAAGTGCCATCAACTACTAGACTTTTTAATTCTTCCCCAGAACTGTTGCAAGTAGACCATGGGCACTGACGCTTTCACCGCGAGCGCGTGCCAGAGGGGATGGCCTTGTAGTATAGACACCGTGATCTCGTCCGGACACATGAAGCTAGTCAGGTCGAGTTGGAGGTTGGTGACTTGGACCTTGAGGTAGAGGTTCTTCTCTTAAATGTGATTGTATGTAGGATAATGATCCATCTGAAAAATCAATTTGAAAAACAAAAAATAGTTCAAGGATTTAATTGAGTCGAAAATTTATTTAATAAAACTATAATAGTCTATCATGCCATGGTATGTTTGATAAATTTGTAATTAAAATACAATTTTACACATAAGTCATACAAAGTGAATTTCGACTTATGTATATAAGAAGTGTGGTCGAAAGTTTTTCAAAGTGTTTTACATTTACTATTCACTCCGTGAAGTTTTTCACACGTGAAATTGAATTTCAATTTTGATTTAGCAAGTGCTGATTTTTTTATTCAAATCGCTGTTCAATTTTCCGATCGAAAATTTTATTCGCTAAGGCCTGCTAAAGTGAAAAGGACTTAGAAAATTTCGCTAAGTGTTAAAAGTTATACGTGTGGTACTGTAGCTGAGAAATTTTTCGATCGAGAAACATTTTCGTGTAAATTTACGATTGAGAAAATCAGCGTAAATATACGACCGAGAAATTTTTCGCGCTTGAATAAAATTTTCGCTGTGAAAGTTATCGAGCGAGAAAGTATTTCGATTTTAAAATAGTTTTTCGTTGTGAAATTTTACGACCGAGAAAATTGACAACGACAAACTAGGTGACTCGCCGAGGAAATTTTCGATTGATTACCGAGAACAGAATTGAAATCGAAATTACTGTTTTCGATGGTATTTGCGCTCAAAACTTAATTACACCTATTTGATCTATTCTATTCAGTAATCATTTCGCTCGCATAAAATCAAAGTGAAATTTTCGATTGTAAGTAAATTTCAATCTGCGTTATTTATTTTACCGACTAAGTCGAAATTTTAGCGATCGAAGAGACTTTTACGATGTAAACAGTGACTCAATCAAATTGAAATTCAACTGACATTGAGCGAGAAAGATCTTCGACGCATTTAAAAATTTTAAAACCAGTTCCAGTTCGAACTCGTAATCCATCTTTACACACGCAGATAATTGAGAAAAAATACTCCTAGAATGATCGAAAACCCTTAAGCTGTCCTAGACTGCAGATTTCAACCCATATTAACACATAAACATGTCGAAATCTTGATGGAATCATATGTTGGTTTATTTCAGTTCGAACAATCGAAATCCTACTGAAACTGAGACGAGAGATCACAATATGTAGATGTAAACTAAGTTAAATCACACGCAAACATCAAATAAGTATCACCTCTACCTTGAACAGACAATTTCTTGGTGAAAATCGAAAGATTTTGAAAAGGTTTTGAATCGTCTGAAAAAGTTTTTCGAGAGATTATTTGAGAAGCACTGTTGATTTTTTCAATTAGGTTGTGTGTGAGATGAAGTTTTTCGACTGCTAAAGGAGTTACTTTTACTAATTGGGTGATTGGACGTTTTGAGTTTGCGTATGAAACAGGCCCAATTATAGCTTTTCGTTTGAGAAACTCCGATAGAGAATTTCCATTTGGTTCCTGTTTAATATTCGCTCAACAAATTGGAAGCAAAAATTACTACTTGGTCCCAAATTAATTTTCGCTAGAGAATCTGGGATCGGAAATTACAAAATTCGCCCAAATTTTTCGATAGTAAGTTTTTTTACGATTTCAGATTGAATCATATTTGTCTTAATAATCACACATTTAACCCCCCATTTATTAAAATTGAAGTGCAATTAACTCCCTGAAATTCCGAGTTGTGACATTTGGCTCCAAATTCGATTTTCGTTCAATCTGCAATACTTGGAACAAAAAAATGTCGAAATGTTAGAGTTGATCGTTTCTAAATTTTAACAGGGGGTCCCCCTTAATTTCTGTGTCAATGCCGTAAGCTCTATATCGTGTAGATTCGTGAAATCCTCCTCATCGTGATGCGCGTTGTATCATTTTTCGATCGAAAAATTTCTGCAACACTTAGAGAAGAGATATCAAAACTATTTGGGGCTCAAGGCATTATATTTTGTAAATGCTCCCCCTCAATTAATGCACCTAAATTGATATATCATTCAAAGACATGAGATCAGTTCAAGTCAAAATTCATAAAACACGCAATTGATCATTTTAGCCTAGATACATGGTCCCCTAATCATGTATTCAAGGCGATGGTATGAGCAAAAACAAATTCGCATTTTTAGCTCAAATGCAAAGTAATACTGCATATCAGAATGTGTGAGAAATAACAAATTATCGCTTTTTAATCAATTCCGCATAGATGCAACTTAAAATTGCATATTAAAATGTGCCAAAAATCTTTTTATATGTATACTTTTTTTTTCAGAACGTGTAATAAGAAAAACGATTTCAAGAAATATTATTATTATATTTAGTATGGGGTCAGATTATTTTGCTTCGATCATTGTCACGTTTAAACTTTCACAAGACACTTGCCATGATCATATGCTGTCAAAACACGTCAGCAAACTATAATGCTAAGTTCAAAGTATGATCCATTTCGACAACTCTCACTAGGTTCACTCTAGCTCTCATTTATTTTTACCTTGGGATTAATATATTGATATCACTCAAGTCATGACAAGCAATAGTGAGTCACTTTACCTGTGATCGGGCGCTTTCGATCATTTCACCTATGTGAAAGATCGTCGATCAAAGAAACTTTGCAGGATTTTTAAATTGGCTCTGACTTAGAACGGAAGGAAAATTTTGGGAAAAATGAGCTTTTCGTCGTCTTCCATTTCTCCGTCGTTCTCCTTTTTTGGCATTTTTTTCGTATCTCTTTGTCATTCTCATCCTTTAATTTTTTCGTATCAATCTATACTTGCTCAACTTGAAGCCCCGCTTCTCTACGAGCTGAGAGATTATCTAATGTGAAGTTCTTCTTGTTGGTTTTGGGCCGATATCGTGCTCATTTTCTCTTAATCCCTAGATAGATTTCAGAGATTATCGATTTGAAGAAGTTCACAGTTATGGAATTCGAAGCCAAGGCCGTGCTCCTTTTTTGTTTCCTGATATAAGACCGATTATCGTTGGAGAAGTTCACTTCGAGGTGCTCCTCTTCAAGCCGTTCTGACGAGCGTACGGGATTATCGATGGAGAAGTTCACAGCAAGATTTATGCCCCCTTCGAATGATTTGGAAGTTTTTGATAGTCGAGAGGAGAGGCAGGTTCTTTTGGACTGCTTTTTGTGCGTTGAGCATGCCTCGTGTGTGTTTCCACCTTCTTTGTCACTCTTTCTTTGTCATATTTTTCTCCCCTCCTTTTCTCGTTTGAACATCCCACCGAAGATTCAGATAATTGGTAGAAGGCTCAAGGGGTTTCAAATGAAGAAAAGGTATTCGAAGAAGGCTCAAAATGGATGACTAAAGGCTATTTTAAAGGATTGAGATTTCTATATGGCCAAGTGAGGAATTTCCTAAGTGCCCTAATCATTTTCCTAACGATCTAACGCAAGGCGAGTATGAAGCCAAGAATCACTAGTTAAGACAAATTGATGTGTGACTCGCTCAAGATTAAATCCAAAGAGAGAAAAAATGAAAGGCTAGAATCCTCACATATGTGAAATGGCTTTGTGTCTAGTGTAACAAGTTAATGACCTTTAGACACAAGAAAGCGACTTAGACTGACGAAATTAAGTAATTGACCAGTCGCATGTCCGGGAAATCCATTCGTGACTTAGATCGAGCATCGTAAAGATATCGTCACTCCCCTAATAGTATAGGTATATGTAAAATATTTTTTAAATCATTTTCATTTTTTATTTCGCAAGATATAGCATTGAATAAGTTAAAACATATAGAAGAAGACATATGAAAGCACATAGGAGCACGTAAAGCACATATTACGGAAGATTCAACATGCCTAATTTCCGACAAGAAATTGGAATCATTTTTGATCCAATGCCTTGGTGAAAATGTCAGGTAGTTGAAACTCCGTTTTCACGAAATACATGTCAATCGTGCCTTTTTCTACGTGATCTTTTATAAAACGATATATAATGTCTATGTGTTATAGCAATGGCACTCTGGCTATCACTATAGATGAGTATATTATTTAAATTGTACCCATAATCACGAAGTTGAGTTCTCATCCACAGCATTTGCGAGCAACAGCTGGTGCACGACGTATTCTGCCTCAGCCGTCGATGTTGAGACGCAGTTCTATTTCTTTGATGACCAGCAGACCAGCTTTTCGCCTAGAAATTGAGCGCCACTGAAGGTATTTTTCCTGTCCATTTGACAACCTGCATAATCAGCGTCAGTATAGCCAATTAATTTGAAATTCGTGCCCTTAGGATACCATAATCGCAGGGTGGAGGTGCCTTGAGGTAGCGTAAGATCCGTTTGACCGCAAGCATGTGGGATTCATTGGGGTCGGCTTGGAAACGGGCCAGAGGCATGTGGCAAACATAATATCCGGCTGGCTTGAGGTGAGATAGAAAAGAGAGCCGATGATGATGCGATAGAGTGTGATGTCGACCGCTTTTCCTGTGGGATCGGCATCCAACTTGCAGCTAGTGGACATCGGAGTGCTAAGAGGCTTGTTTTGATCTTGATGGAACTTCTTCAGAATGTCCTAGATGTATTTAGTCTGACTTATGAAGATGCCATCATCGAGCTGCCTGACTTGGAGTCCCAAGAAAAATTGCATCTCTCCCATGTGACTCATTTCAAACTTGCTCTTCATTAAATCTCCAAACTTCTTGCAGAGCCGTGGATTTGTTGATCCGAAGACGATATCGTCTACATATACTTGGACGACCATCAGATCTTTGTCTTGCCATTTGATGAGGAGGGTCGTATCGATCGTTCCTCGGAAGAATTCAAACTATACGAGGAAATTGCTCAAGACATCATACCAAGCACGTGGAGCTTGTTTTAGTCCGTAGAGAGCTTTGTCCAATCGATAGACGTGATCGGGATGTTCTTGATCAACGAAGCCTTCTGGCTGAGTGACATAGACTTCTTCCTTTAAGACGCCGTTGAGGAAGGTGCTCTTAACATCCATTTGGTAGACTTTGAAGTCTTTATGGGCCTCATACGCCAAGAGAAGGCGGATGGCTTCGATCCGGGCAACATGAGCATAAGTTTCATCGTAGTCAAATGCCTTCATGTTGGTTATATCCCTTCGCAACCAGCCTTGCTTTATTTCGGATCACTTCCCCATCTTCATTCTTCTTGTTCTTAAAGACCCATTTCGTCCCGATAATCGTTTTCCCATGCGGACGGCGTACTAACGGTCACACTTGGAGACGCTCGAATTGATTGATTTCGTCTTGCATTACTATTACCCAATCCGGGTCTTGAAGTGCGTCTGCTACCTTAGTAGGATCGTTTTGGCTTAAGAATCAACCGGATGTGCTCGAGTCCACTTTTGCTCGTGAGGCAAAGCTGAAGTAGATGCATCAGCCATTTGTGGACCAATATTTCCAATAAACTCCGAATGTTCATTAGATTGAGGTAAATCAAATTTTGCCCTTCAATTTAGTGATTCTGACGAGATTTCCTCAAAAACCAAGGTTGGTTCTTCAGTGTTCTGTGGCAGTTCTGAATCGGGTGAGGTGGGACATTTGAAGAGCTTGGTACATCGGCTGATCGAGTGGGGGATCCACTAAAGGTGTGGTAGTGATGGTCTCTTGGTGATATACAGGCTCAAAGAGAGAGTCTAAATCGTCTAACACAAGTCTCAAAGCTTCTTCTGACGTTGAGTCCTGATTAGTTGCCATCTTCTGTTTGTTTTGTGCCAACACACCAGTGAAAACGGATTCTGAATTGTCGTATTCAGAAGCCATCGGGTAATGCACCGGTCTTGGACTGATGTGCCCAGAAGCCGTTTCTGCCACTTCATGGAAAGTGACATTGTAGCTTTCTTTGATGGTGCGGTTGGACTTGATATATACCCTGTACGCCTTTGAAGTTGAAGAATATCCGACGAAAGTGGCTTCGAATGCTTTAGGGTCGAACTTAGCTCGTTCTTCTCTATCGTTCGCCACAAAGCACTTGCACCCGAAGATGTTGAAGAAGGAATGTTGGGTATCCGCTTGTTAATGATTTCGTACGGAGTCTTATCAAAGCGCTTGTGAATCATCGTCCTGTTTTGAGTGAAACAGATGGTATTTACTGCTTCATCCCAAAGAAACTGTGGGGGCAGGAATAAATCATCATTGTGCGTGCGGCTTCCACTAGAGTCCTGTTCTTCCTTTCAGCGACCCCATTTTGTTCAGGCATCTTGGCGGCTGAGAATTGTTGACTAATCCCAAGTTTCTCGTAACACTCACTGAGGTACTTATTCTTGAACTCAATGCCATTGTCAGTTCGGATGACTTCCATAGTTTGCTGCAGTAAATTTTGAGTCGAGTTCACGAAATTGATAATCAAGTCCCCTGTCTCATCTTTAGGTAGGAGGAACTTCGTCCATGTGTAGCGAGAGAAATCATCAACGATAACGAGCACGTACTTCCGTCCATTGATACTTTGTGGCTGTATTGGTCCACAGAGGTCCATGTATAGAAGTTCTAGTGGACGTGAAGTAGAGGCAATCAGCTTTATGTGATGAGATGATTGCTTCATTTTTCCTAGTTGGCACGCCGAACATTGATGCTCTTTCTCTAATACTATTGTTGGAAGACAATGAACCAACTTTTTTCGTTGAAAGTCTTTGAAGAGCTTTAATGTTGAGATGAGACATGCGTTGATGCCATAAGTTGTTCCTCTGAATTACAGTATGAGAAATTAGGCAAATAGCTGTCGAGGGCCACACGGAAGTCAGGTTTTGATAGTGTCAAGGTTAGATTTCCGAAGTCCTTGGAGGAGTTCTTTGTCCTGACTGTCCAATATTCTGCACCGGTCCGCTAGAAAGACCACCTGGAATCCTTTATCACAGAACTGCCCTATGCTGAATGGGGGCTGAGTCATTGTTCCCAAATCTGACTTTTCCATTTGGTCGGTCTTGGTAGTTGCTCAGCAGCTCTTGATTTCTCGTCATGTGTGTGGAGCAACCAGAGTCGAGGTACCACACCTGATGGATCTGCAAAAACAAATTAGAGAGCTTAGGTACCCACTTATAAATGGGTCCTCTCAGATTAGCAGATTTAGATGTTGGTTCAGATGTGGTTCCTAAGTTAGTACTAGTTGAAGCTTTAACAACCCAAGTCAACGTCGAAAAGGTTGATGTGGGTGTGCCCTAGCAGAAGAAGAATTATTCCATTATTCCTTACTAATGATAGTGGAATCAATGGCGGAAAGTCAAAAAAGGATTCTGACCGAACACCGTTAATAAACCAATCCAATAAATCAATTATGATTTCGAATCGAGAAAGATTAAACACAAGAACGAAATACGTAGTAACATCCCGAAGGAATGGCAACATGAAACAATTAACAATGAGAATAAAAATGCCTATTCTTTTTTGATTTTGTTGACCTTGAGAAGTCAAAATTAAAAAGGATAAGTCAAATCGAAAAGGAGAAATCACTAAAAAAGAGAAACTATCTATTATAGACTTCTATTTCTAAGGCCTTTTTGGCTTTCATCTTTTTGGGCGGAGACTTAGGAACCCATTTGGGTTGAACCTGACAGGGAAGGTTAATTTCAGCACGAACAAATGCTTTGTTAGGCTTGACCGAGGAAAGATTTTTTCTTTGGATAATCTCCTAATGTGCTTGGGGGATTCGATCTTCACAAGATACCTTAGGTGAGAACAAGCATGAATAGCGGTATAAGCCTTTTGTTATGGCTGGATCTTGTTTCCTACGGGTCATTCTTGATGCATTTGTTTTAGAATGTTTATTTTTATTTTTCACGTAGAGCCGATTTCGAAATTGGTGCTTCTAAAAGTTGTAGGCTGAAGAGAGCACGTGGAAGCAATTATTTGGAGCGAAGAAATGGTTCTTTTATTTCTACGAGTATCTTTTATTTTTACAGAAGAAGGGCGGACGTTGGAAGTATTTAAATCTACATGTCCCTTCTCTATTTTATTCTAGACACTCTTGCCTTCGACTCCTTAGGCTCTGTCACTACGCTCCCTGTAGACATAGTAGAGACAAGATTAGAAATAATATTTTTAGAAATATGTTTCTTGGATTTTGGTTTAGGTGAAGGCATCTTTTCTTCCTTCACGCTTTTCAGAATGATGTTATCTTTTGAGGGAGATGCGTGAGAAATAGTTTGTGAGATGGATGAATCTTTGAGATTCCCCATCTCTTTTAAAAAATTTTCCTTTTCAGCTTCAAAATCCTCTCTTTCTTTTTCCAAAGAAGCTCTTAATCCCTCTATTTTCTTAACGATAGAGGGTATGTAGAGAGAATTTTTAGAATGATGATATTGTGCTTCCCCTATTATAGAATGATCTTCTTGAAGGTGAGTTGACTCAAGGCTCCAACCCTTGGAAAGATCCCTAGTTTGTAGCTTTGATTCAACTCGGTGTAGGAGAAGGGGATTTCAACCCTAGTTTTGGCTTTTCTCTTGGCCTCTTCTAAGCCATCTATTTCCTTTGCGTTAGTAAAGACAATGAGATTCGTTAATCCTAAAACCATGTACTTGACATCGTAAAGTTGTTTGCAATCAACTTTTGACAAGCAGTGTAGGTTCTCAAAGCCTAAGCCAAATTTATAGTCATAGAACTCTTGGTCCACGGTTGATTCAAGAATATTGTTTGATCAGTTTGTCCCTTTTTACCAGAAGATCCTCTAATTTCTTAACTTTAGCATATAGCTTCTTACGCTCTTCTCCTAATAGAATAAAATTATTTTCTACTGTTAATTGGCAGCTTTACAGGCATCTAGATCTCTCATAAAGTTCACAAACCTTAATATTTGATTTAGCTAATTCGGTTACTAGGTTGGTGATCTTAGTAGATGCTTCCGTTATCCTACAATTAAGGTTAGCTTTCTCGTTGAGATTTCTAACTAAATAATTATTGTTATTTTCTAGCCTGTCTTCTAGTTCCTTAATTTTTTCGTTATTTGCTCTATCGGAGGTTTGTAGTCTCTCTAAAATGTAGGCTCTTAGTAAGTTCTTCTATTTTGTACTAGAGCTCCGAAGTTTTGATTCGAGACTAATGATTTTCTCTTGAGACTTAGATAGTTTCTTCTCTACTTCCTTCATGTTTTTCTGCTCATGTTTCATGTTAGTGTATTCTTTTTATACGATTCTAACATGGTCAATAATGTGGAAGGAGAAGCTACTTCCTCAGAAGGTTCGGATGCCTGCTCTTCGTCCGTTTGGTTGGAGGTTTCCGCGTCGAGTTCTCGTCCAAGCGGGCCATGAGGGCTAGATTCTCTTCTTCTGAGCTAGACGTATCCTCGAGCCAGTGGTCTTGTTCTGCCATTAGAGCCACTCCAACTTCCCTTTGTTTTGTGAGTTGAAGCTTCCTGGAGTAGTAGGTGGCATCTCTCTTCTTTGGGAGAGTGCATTCTCTGGCATAATGACCTGGTTTTCTGCAGTTAAAGCACTTGGTTGGTTCTTTGATGTTCTTGACTTCGGAGGTCTCAGGTGTACGTTCTTTGTTGAGCTTGAGGTCCGAAGTCGATTGGCTGATGATGTGACGACCCTCGTTTTCTAATTAAGGTTAGTGGCGGATTTTCGCAACGTAAGTCGCGGAAGACCCGTCTAATAAAAACTTTTTCCTAAAAGATAATATAATAAAATAAAATATTATTTTACACAGTAGTATCTGTACAACGGGCGTAGCCCCAAAAATGTCAAAAGAACAAAACCCTATTATCGCTCCACAGGTCTTCATCCATGTACCGCCCTGCCCTCAAAAGTCCGTGGAGCACCGCCACCAGCCGCCTCAGTCTTGACGCGCGTCGGCGTCAGACTCAGTACCTACAAACGTAAACACTGAGCGATTTGCCAGTAGGTGAATAAAAATGCATGTATGCACGTGAAAGCTCATTCCCGATCCCAATATCTCACATGCAATGTTCACTCTTTCTTTTCCCACAATCCTATCAAACACATAATACAGGGCCCTAGGTCAGACTCGACACCCGCGCGCCCATAATATAACATACGGAAGCTTACACTAGCAGCGTTTTGACGATCACGCAACTGCCCTGCTAGGCCGCTCTTCCGTAAGCGGTAGCCTACGCCGACAGCGTTTTGACGATCACGCAACTGCCCTGTCAGGTCGCTCCCTCCGCTAAAAATAATATCACGACGGTTTTGCACCTCGGGGACGTTCACGCCCGAGTAGACAGATCGATCACGCCTGTCTGCCGTCAGGTGTCATACAAGTACCAACCTCGACTCCTCAACGAGTCAACAACAAAAATCACAAACATCTCATTCTACCCCGCTCGACAAAATCTCAAATCAACCGTCTCAATACGGTGTAAATATCTCACCCCTGTGACATGATATGCATATGCCATGCATATAAACGTGATACATATAAAAGCATGATCCACATGAACCCGTACATAAAATATGTATAACACGTAAATCACGTAAATCATTCAATCACATAAAAGCACATAAAGCACAAACATGTGTTTACGTATTGTAGATGAATAATTCACCTACCTGTCCTCCCGATAAAATTAGTTACGAGATCTGGTAAATTTCCTACGCTGCGATCCTCTGAGTATTGAAAATATTATCATATCAATATATTTACTAAGTCAGATAAGTTTCGAAAACGCTAAAATTATCAAAACCCTAAAATACCGAAAACCTTAAATTATAGAAAACCTTAAAATAAATGATATCGTAAGCTTTGAAGTAATACTGAGAATCTTCATTAATTCTATGTTATAATGATCCATTTATATGTAGGTTCCATTAATATATATATATATATATATATATATGTATATATACACCCACACACACGGTGTTGTTCTTATGGTGATGTATATTAAAGTATTCAATACTAGTACATACACATATGCATCCTTAAGGTTCTAACTAGTTATACTCAAAATTAGCATATAGCCACCACGTGTAGTTTTTAGGTTCTTTGATGGCTATTTTAATTAATCAACACGTGTGTGTATAACTAGGAAATTGGTAGGTCTAATCATTGCATGGGTCAAGAACTTTGTTAAGTAATTAAATGTCGAGATGGAGTATAGATCTCGAGAAGCTTAATAGCTAAATGTCGAAATCTTTTAATACATCTCAAGATCTTATATTATTGTTTCTCAAAATTCCTCTAAGACACATATCGAGATTTTGCCTTATTATATCTCGATATCTTTCAAATGTCGAGACCTTTTCGACTCCTAATAATGTCGATACATAGCACCATATCGAGATTGTTGAGTCATGTGAGACATTTAGTTAAAAAGAAAAATATCGAGCTCACAGTATACTTTAAAATATCGATGTCCCATATCAATATTCTTAAGCAATGTGAATGTCGATAACCTTGCTAATATGCTTTAAGATTCCTAGATCATCGAACTCATCTTAAAAGATCAGACTAATTCCAGAAAACAGTGCAATCTAAAAGTCGGGACATGTTTTGAATTTATTAGAGCTTCCACTATATAGACTTTTATGAATCAAAGCCGTAATTCAAGGTTTTAGGGTTTTCTACCATGACAGCCTTCGAGTTCTTCTGGTAAGATCACATATCGGCATATATATATTAAAACATACTAAGGATATTTAAGTTAATTAATCATGAAAACTTTCGACATACCTCAGTCCGATTTCTTGTATTTGTTAAAGTCTTTTGTTGTTGAATTTACTTGGCTTTCAGTCTTTGAGAGTCTTTCTCTGTTTCGGTTCTTTCACCATAATTTTTATTGTCTATTCTCTCTTTTCTCTTGAGTGAACTAACGTGATATACATGAATGATATCTTAGAAGTTTGTGTGATAAGACTAGGAGGTGAATCTTATTTCCCTCCAACTTAAGCAAAGTCATTCTTATGCTTATCTTGTAAAAATTTGGGGCCAAACTTATACGTTAATTGTAGCCCAAGATCTCTTAGTCTATATTATTACTTTACCCAACATTATCTAACAATATAAGTCTAATTACTAGCTTTTAAATTTGGAACTATTAAAGATCTATATATATATATATATATATATATGTTTTGATTCAAGACATTAAATTAATTTATCACATTCTTATTTTACAAAAATCATATAGCTAATTATGTCAAAATCCTGTACACAAATTTACGGGTATTACATCCTCCCCCCTTAAAGAAATTTCGTCCCCGAAATTACGCCGACTGGAATAACTCGGGATAACGAACTCTCATATTTTATATTGTATTATATTATCTTTTAGGAAAAGGTTTTAATTAGACGGGCCTTCTGCGGCTTACGCTGCGGAAATCCGCCAATAATCCTAATTAGAAAAGTAGGGTCGCCACAGATGATGAGGACTTCTTCTTGAATTTTTGTTTGCTCAACATTTTCCAATGAGGGCCAACTGCTTTCCTAGCAATTTCATGTTTGGCTCCATGTCTGAGTCTAATTCGACTTCAGACTCTGAGGGGGTAGGAGACTTGATGGTCTTCTCTTTGCATGGTTTAGAGCTTCTCTTCTCTGAGACTAGGGCAACCGTGTCTTCTATAAGTTTGCCCTTCTGCTCCTTCTGAATCTCGCGTATATCTTCCCCGTGTTGAGCGAGATTGTCAAACATGGCGTGAATATCCAACTCCTCAAGATCTTTGTTTTGTCTAATTTAAGTGGATATTTTCTTCCATTCTGAGGGCAGAGAGGAAAGAAATCGTATGTTTGTTTCCATGTTAGGCGTCGTGTTTTCGATTTTCCTCATCTCATTTAAGAGTGTGAGATATCTCTAATAGAGATCATGTAAGCATTCCTCGGGTTTAGCTCTGAAGAAGTCGTAAGCTGTGAGAATATTAGCCTTCTTGGCCTTGCGACTTCTGTCCTTTGCATCATCTTATGCAACTCATCCCACATTCCCTTAGCTGTAGGAGTGCTGTCGATCTGGCGATAATTGTCGCTTGGGATGCTTTGCATTAGAGTGTTCTTGGCTATCAGATCTGCCTTAGCTCTCACTCTTTCCTCTGCTGTGTATTCTCTAGGCTCTTTGAGTCGTCTAGAGGCAGGAATTGGAGGATTAGCAACGTTGTCACCGGGTACATTTACCCAGAACTGAGCTGGACCTTGCTCGAGTGATAAGAAAAGGTCGTCGATCGTTTGGCTCTATAAAATTCAGAAAGCGGCTTCGCCATATTGTGTATTCGCCTCTCTTGAGAATCGAGGAACGGTTGTCATTACCAAGAGGTAAGCATCCGTTTCTTGTTTTTCTTGAGTTGATGTAGGATCTTCGTTTATTATTTTGATGATTAGAAGAATGATGTGACGTGCTTCACAAGTAGCAAAGTTGTTAGTAGCGTTTGATTTTAAAAGAATGATCGAGAATTATTTTTTATTCAATCTTTAAAGTTTGATCAAAAGTAATTTTCGTTGACTAAGAATAGTGTTACTGATTTTGCGCGCCAAGTACTGTTCATGAAAAAAATTTCGAGCGAAAATAAAATTTTGATTCGATTGTAATTTTGCGATTAAAAACTGTTTAACGAGTGAACTCAATCGTCAAATTGACTCGTGAAGTTTGGTGATCGAAAATTTTAATCGTCGAAAAATTTGTTGACCGAAAATCAAATGTAGACTTTTTCAAAATATTGACTCGAGAAGTTGACTTCTCGAGTACACAGTTTCAATTTTGCGCTAGATTTTCAATCAAAAAAAAGTTTAGATGATACGTGGCATTGTTAAACCTATCGGTCCAGTTATCAGACTGTAAACAATCAGATCCAGTTCGGTCCAAAGGTAGTCCAACCTACTATATATCCTCTGTCAAATTGAATTTTGAAAATTTTTGATCGAAATCCGGCGGTCGAAAAAGTTTTTCGATGCGTCAATTGATTTTGGTCGTCGAGAAACAATACCCAATGGAGTTTCTCGCTGAGTCAAAATTAATATGTTGACCGAAAAAATTTTTACAAGTAAAAATCCTTAAGTCAAACACGAAATGTCTGACCGAAAAGTTTTTCGAGAGAATAAGATTTGCGCGGGGTCAAAATCGTCAATTCTCGTCGAAATATTTAAAGCTCGAAAAAAGGTTCTACTAAAAACGCTCTTGACAACAGCGGCTTCAGTAGTAAATCAGTATTCCTAATTGAAAAATTTTTCGCACGTAGTTTTTCGATCGAGAAATTAATCCTGATCGAAGAACTTAGCGAGAAAAATTAAAATTAATCAAGCAGTCACAGAATACGATCTAACACTGAATTCAAGCAGATACTGAAAATTAATCGATGAAATTGCAGGTATATGCTCGAAATCAGCTGCCGATTACTCACAAACAGAAGATTAAACATGTTCAAAGCAAATAATATTCAATTTTGCAAAAATCAGAACACGTTCACACTGTTCATCGCGCAAACAGTAAAATCATAGAATAAAAAATTCAGCCTAAATCATGATTCTGATAACTACCGATCTATTCCCGATTGATTTAAGCTACTTATGCAGCACAAAAACATCAAATTCAACACAGATAAGCACAGAATTTAAACTATTAGATCGAAATTGAATTTTGCGCCAAACTGCTCTTCGATGAAACAGTAACATAAATGAATTTCGATCCAATTCTAACAATTTTCGATTCAAAACAGAATGAATCTGCTCTGATACCAACTGTTAGGTCCTTGTTTATCAACTCCTATATCCTAGATATGAAATCTAAGGCAATCCTTTAGAATTATGAAAAATTAGATTTCGATCGAAAACATTTCGTTTTCGAGAGAGATTTTCGTGTAGTGAGAGAATGGATTCTGATTTTCTATCTCTAGAATTTGATTAGCATGCCTTTCGGATCAATTGACTAAAATTCTCTATTAACGTCAATGTTTGTACAAGTATTTATACCAAACATACTTGGTATAAATAACAAGCTAAGTCCTAAACTAAGGACATACAATAAAAGCCACAATCTACGAAGACAGCTAATGAGATCAAAGCACAATTACAAAGTGTATTCTACAGCCAACTCTGTTGGAATGAGTTATCTTAGATTTGATGGTTTATAATAGCGAGGCTTTGTCTCTGATATATCCCAATAGAGATTTTTCGAAACTGAACAATATTACTGATATGGGGCTATCACAAACAAAGAAATTTTATATGTGTGGGGAAATTTATGTAGCCAGAGAATCGATTATTACAAAGTTGTAGGGCGTGCGTAAGGTGCTTATTTGTAAAGAGACTGAAGGGACATGTTTGGGGACGTGTTGGGGACGTGTCTGGGACGTTGGACGTATTTGGGCCTGTTTGGGGACGTAGAAGAAAGTGGGAGGCATGGATTTTTTGAGGTCCGTGCAGGCAAGGTTTTAAAAACCGGACCGGACCGGCCGGTTCCGTCCGGAAATCGGCAACCGGCCCGGTCCGATTTCGGTCCGGTTGAGCTTATTTTAGAAAAAAACTAAAAACGAAATTTACAGTGTAAGAAAAATAAACGAACGAAGTTAAAGATCAATCAAAGTTGTCCAGTGGTAGAGTCTTGGGCCTTTATTTGTGTGGGCTGGGTTCGAATCTTATAATCAACATATAGTTTTTGTTTTCTAATTATATAATGGACCATGTTTTTTATTTTTATTTATATTTGACCCCAAATGTTATAGTTTTAATTTCTGTAGTCCCTGGTATAATTAATTCAACTACCAATACAAATTCTAATATAGAAAAAAGGTTACTAAATAAACATCTATTTAACCTATATTATTTGGTTGATTCAATCACAGAAACATATTAGATATATTTAGATATACCGGTTTGACTCCGGTTTGAGTCCGGTTTTATACCGGTTAAACCACTAAACCTTAAACCACTAAAATTTCTGGTCCGGTTCGAAAACCCGGTTTCAGAACCATGCGTGCAGGTCGCTAGTGGTGCGGACCTAGTTGCGCATGTGATAGGACGTAAAACGAGACATAATAAAGACGTAAAAGAAAGAACAAGGGATTACGTGGTTCGGATTCGTTTGAATCCTACGTCCACGGACCGCATTCAACACTTCTCATTATTACTTTTGAATATACACACTCAATCCTCTATTTTCTCTCTATTGAATACATGAAAATGGAAGAACTGTGAGTTTTCTAAGTGTTTTTCGTGGTGAAAGTGAGATTTTCTTAAGATATGTTGGCTTGTGATAAAAGGGCGAAGCCTTCTATTTATAGTGTTTTTTCATCAAGCAATCCAATGGCATCCTGATTTTCGGAGGTAGGACGTAGCTCTGTGCTGTTAGGGACATCAGTTAGTCTGGCCTGGCTCACATCCCAGAATTCCTAGGGATGGGACCTTCTGGGATAACGCAATAGAGATAGGCCATCAGTCATGACAGCATTGTTCAGTCTGCAGTCCTTTCAGCGAACAGTGGTCAGCTGGCAGCTTTCTGCAGTGGAGCAGCCCTCTCTTGATCGGACACGCGACACTTTCATTGGATTCTCTTTTTACAATATCTCTTCATTAGTAGCGTGGTAGAGAAGCTTCGTTCGTCCTCGGGAGCTGCCATGGGGTTCCTCAGGTCCCGAGCACCTGTTGTTAGCTCCCTAAAATCTGTCGGAGATCCCCAAAATATTTTTTCCTGTTGTTAGCTCCCTAAAGTCTGCCGGAGGTCCCCGAAAGTCTTTCGGAGGTCCCTAAAAGTCTTATTTCATGTTTTTATCTCCCTATTTTCCTAAAACTCCAATTTCTATCAAGTTTTACCTTACTTTAGATTATTTCCTTAATTTCATTATTTCGCCTGCCTAATTTATGTCCATATCAATTACAATAGACAAAATTTATCTTGGGATAACCTAGACCGTAAATGGCTCATTGTACAAATATATTGATCACATCAACATCCCACTTATTAAATTCATTATTGAAATCCTCGTGAAAACGAAAGCCACTCAAACTAATCCCAAATGTATGTATATGAATTTCCCAGCAAGGGCGGCAAATATGTTTGTAACTTCTTTGAAGTATTCAGCAAAATAACTTTACTCTTTAATTAATTAGTCACTTGATTGATAAAGGATCTGATGCAACATATTTTAGTTTTACTATCCCCATTTATTCTTGGGTTAATTACGTGTCATGCCCTGTTAACATTTTTAAATAGTGTTCAGACCCCAATATAGTTTCACTTAGTATTAAGGACCTACTTTTCAAAATTCTGAGAGAAAAACACTAAAACTATACGATATGGCATATTTACCCCCTAACAGATGCAAAATTTACAAACATTTGTCATAGTCTTCTCCAACGAGCGAGCTAATCTTCAAGCTCGATTTCTCAGCTGCTTATCTGCTTCTCGGCTGCCACAGGCTGCCGGAGCTGAACATTTTTTTTTCCAAATCACTTAGCGACGTATGACACATCTCTTCTAGTAAATAACAATTAGTCACACAAAAATACCGCATCCTACATTAGAAATAACGATTCATATATTGTTATAACGCAGTCTGTATACAACCAATGGATCGGGAGAAAAAGAACGAAAATTACAAAGGACACTAAAAAACAGATGAAAACTGCATAAATCACAACGGATCGTCAAACCATATTTTCTGGTCCTTCAGTCGAATTTTTACATAATGTAGGTCATTTAAACTTATTCATTTTGTGCTAGGGCCTGAACAGAAAATTAAAAATTTCCTAAGGCACGACAGAAAATTCCCTCTTTCATCTTTTACTTCAGCAAATGTTCAAGTCTAGCGTCGGCCCCACTAAATAAGAACGTTGGAACAAAAAAGAAAATAATTTTCGTGGCCTCTTTACCTTTCCTTCCTTTAATCAGACCGTTGTAAGACTCCACTCCAAAAGCAGAGTAAATCGAATCTCTCCTTCTTCAACGACAATGATGGCAGAGACGATGAGCACAACTCTGCTTCAAAACGACCAAACCTTCAAATCCCTACACCTCGTCCTCGACCCCAAATCACTCTTACAATCTCAGTTATTCGATTCGAACAAAACCTACGAAGTTTGGAGAGGCCCAAGATACAAACAGTACTCCGATCTCAGAGACAAACGGCTACGGACCAAGAACTGCGCCGAAGGATGCCCGCGGGCGAATGAAACGCCGGAAAACCGCTCTGTATTAACCCCACAAAAGAAGCAAGTGAAGTTTAGCTGCAGCGCCGCCACGCCGCCGAAGAGGCCCAACAATAGGGCGACGGCGAGCCCTTCTTCAGTCGTGGCTCAGTCGGTGCCTGATTATTCGTCCTTTCTTCGCAAGGAGAATCGCAAGCCCACCGCAGCGTCGCCGTCGAACAGGTCCTCCGTGACTCCGCCGGCGATGAAGAGTGGGAGAATGTACGTGAAAATGGTGGGCGGCGGTGGTAGTAAGTCGGCGGTGGCCTCCGATGAGAAGAGATGTGGTGTTGGGGCGGCGGTGATGTCTCGTAAGAGCTATGCTAATATCGATGAGCTCAAAGGGTTGGCTCGTGCCGCTGGTAATGCGATCGTCAATGGTGTGAATACTAATAAGAGTGTCAGAAAGAGCGCTGTGTTTGGGTTCAGACAATTTTGATGAGGCTTTTAGACTCTGAGGAATTGATACTCTGCTGCTAGTGATGGGTTTATTTATTTGTTTTCTGTTCATTTCCCTTGTCGATTGATTCTTATTTTTTTTCCTTTTCTCGTTTTGGGTTGTTTCTACTGCTTTCGTGATTTGCATTTCAAGATAAATAGAGAGGTTTGATGTTTCGATGGATTGATTTAAGGTTTTTTTGTTTTCCTGTAAAAAAGTAGCTCTAGATCGATACTTGGGTGGTGTCCGTGAGATATTGTCGCGTCTTAGACAATGAATGAATGAATGAATGTAATGTATGTCCAAAGCAAAAACGTTAGTAAATGATTTCATATCTCGTTAACTAACTGCAACTATGCACGCAGTTTTCATCGCAAAACCAAAATAAAACGTTTCGCACATTGAATTAGACATTTCAAGATGACAGCAGAGGAGGATAAGGGAATGAGTTAGAGGAGCAAGATGTTGACTGCAGTTTGGAGGAGTGTAGGAGAAATTTAGTAGGGCGAATATTTGGAGACAAAAAAGCAAACTACACTAGGATGAAGAAGACACTAGCCCACATCTTGGAGCTCTCGGAAGGATTCCACATAAGAGAAATCAGCAAAAACCTCTTTTACTTTATTTTCCAATTGCAAGAGGCTAAGAAGGTATTGCTGGGAAAACAATGGTCATTTGACCAACAGTATTTGATTTTAAAAGAATGGTCAGAGTCTCTAAATGTGCATGATTTGGAGTTTCACTCAGCTGAAATATGGGTTCAAGTGTGGAATCTTCCAGCACAATGGATGTCAAAAGCAACCGGGAAAAAATTTGGTAAAATGTTTGAGCAGCATATTGACACAATTATACCTGATTCTGGTAGTAGTCTGGGGAGGCACATAAAGCTTAGAGTTAGCGTCGACTTAAACCGACCTCTAATGAGAGGGGCATCATCAGTCTTAATGAGCAAGAGGTTGTATTGACTAAATACAAGCAACTCCTCAATTTTTGCTACTACTGTGGTAGAGTTCGACATGGGGAGAAAAATTGTCTCAACCGAAAGGCTGATGACACGGAGAACTAGATTGATGAAGGACAATATGGCTCATGGATTAGAGCAGATGTGTACAAAAGAAATGAGGTTGTTGATTTAAATCCACATGCACCCTATGAGAGGCAAGCATCCGAAGAAGGAAAAAATTTGCAATCGAGGCACTCTGACTTGAATCAAGACCAACTCGACACCATGGCCACAAACCCAGTCCCTTAGTGCACCCATCAAACATTCCACACCACACTTAACAAATAGTACCTCAGCCAATCATATTGCCATCCCAATTACAATTCCTCATGAACCCTCTTACGCGCCTGATTTTCATTCCCAAGAACAAAAATCTGAGACACATACCCATCCCCTTCCATGCAAAAAACTGTCAACCAAATCAGATAATCTTCTACATGTACCTACTGAAAACACTCCACTTAAAGACATTACCAAGGAAATCAAATACCGAAGGAAAATCAACAAGAACCAATAAAAAATAGCCAATCTTGGCAAGCATTCCCTACTGATTCAAAACCCCACAACAACTCCCTCCTAAACACAACTAAAAAGAGGAAGATAACTGGAAAAAAGTAGAGACTTGGAAGAAGAGCAGAATAAAGAGACAAAAAACAGAATCAGGATCGTGCAAATGACACAAACATCATGGTGGAGGTGGCCAGCCAGAAATGGGCCCAACCTGATCAGTGGGAGCTGTGGTGTGGAATTGTAGAGGTTTGGGAGGCCCCTCTACAATTTTCCAACTAAAGGAATCAGTCAGATTCCACCTTCCAGATTTTATGTTTGTTAGTGAATTAAAGAAGAAAAAACCTTTTGTTGAGACTTTTTGTAGGCAACTGAAGATGTTCAGTGTGCTGAACCTCAGGGTTTGAGAGTTGGATTACTTACCTGCTGGTCCAGCAACATCGAAGTCCTTGAGATCCATAGTTCTAGTTTCTATGTGGAGCAGATGTGTACCTCGAACGAATCCCGCTTCCAATTTTGGGCAATCTTCATTTAGGCAAGCACTGATCCCAATATGATGAAAACAATTCAGAAAATATCTACTACAGTCCAAGGTTAAATGGGGGCCCTGCTGGTTTATTGGAGGGGATTTTCACGATATCATACATATGGGTGAAAAAAGTGGTGGCAGGGTTACAACTGAGACAAGTTTTTAGGCTTTCAATTCCTTCATTGCTAATATTGAAATGGTGGAATATAAATGGTTCGTCTTCCATTTTCACTTGGGCAAATAATAGAGAACGCGAAGGTTTGTTGAAGAAAGACTCAATAGATTCTTTACTTCCCCACAGTGGATTCTTAATTTCCCGGATACAAATCTGATCCATGAAACCAGACAAGCTTCTGACCAAGATTTGTTGATTCTTGACTAGAACCCCAAACAAATGATAAAGAAAAAGAGATTTTGCTTTGACAAGAGGTGGATATGCAGGGAAGGCATAAGTGAGGTTATCACTGCAGCTGGGAGCACACATCTGTATGTACCAACTCCTGAAAAAAATCAAAGCATGTAGGGTGGACCTACTCAAATGGAACTCGAGTTGAAAATCGGATTATGCACATCAATTCAAGCCTTGGAAGAAGAAATGAACCAGCTTAGAGCATTGAAAGGGAGAGGTGGAAAAACCTTAAGGGAAACCTCCATTATGCTTTTAAACAGGAGGAAATGTTGTGGGCACAATAATCAAGAATCAAATGGCATCACGAAGGAGACAAGAACACCAGATTTTTTCATACCTCGACAATCAAGAAAAATCAACTCAATTGAAAATCTTGTCAAAAGAAATGGTGGCAGTGATTTACAAGAGAAGAGATTGCTTTAAGAATTTCAGATTATTACCAAGACCGTTTTCTCCACATCGTCCCCAACTAATCAACCCACAGGCTTAAATGGGATCCCTCGGTCCATCACAGAAGCATTTAACTTGCAGCTGATCGGCCAGGTTGATGACATAGAGATAAAGGCCCTATTTTCCATGCACCCTAACAAAGCTCCTGGACCCGATGGTATGACACCCCCGTTTTTTTTAGCAATTTTGGTCAATCATTAAACTTAATTTGTGTTCAACTATTAAACATTTCTTCACCTTTAGGGAGATGCCTAAGAGTTTTAACCATACATTAATTTCGCCGCTGACCCATGCCACCGGAAAGACGGGCCTAGCAAACTAGTGAGAAGTCAAGACCTCAAAACCAACCCCAAGTTAACCCTTTCGGTCTAAGGTTCACGCATACTACTACGGTCAGTCGATCGATCAAGGGCAATCTAAGCGTGTGATTGTTCGATTACGAGTCAGTGTCCAAATACAGAAATCCCCTGATTCATCTTGTATCATTGTCACATGCTCCTACTTCCCAAGTGAACGGTTGGCACAACCGTATTGGACCCATTGACAAACAAGTCATACTTGTCGATCCAGTCACCCGTTGGATCGAAATTTGAATTCTAGTACTGTTCCATCGAAGAACAGTTTGGTGCAAAATTTAATTTCGATTCGGTAGCTCAATTCTGTGCTTATTTGGTTTGAATTTGATGTTTCTGTGCTCGTTTGTTATCAATTGATTGCGATTAGATCAGTAGCTGTTTGAACATCGATTTAGCAGATTCGATCGGATTTGAGAAATTACTGTTCGCGCGTCGAACATTTAGAACACATTCTGATTTGGTAAAAATCGACATGTTTTGCTTCATAATGTGTTTAATTGTTTGTTTGTGCGTATTCATAATCTATTTACGAGCAAATATCTGTAATTCATCGTCTAACTCGTCGATTTTTGCTTGAATCAGTGTTAATTGTATTTTGTGAATTTTGGCGATTATCTCAATTTTTCTCGCTAGGTTTTTCGGTCAGGTTAATTTATCGATCGAAAAACTCTGAGCAAAAGTTTTTCTCGATTAGAATACTACGTCAGACCTAAAGTCGTCTTTACGAAGAACGACTTTAGTAGAAAAATTTCTCGAGCATTACTTGGCGAAAATCTTTTTCGACGAGACCAATATTGACATTTGCGATCGGATTCCGTCGAAAACTATTTTCGGTCAAACTTTAATTGACCTAGCAAAAATCATTTACGGTCGAAAAACTTTTCAGTCAACGAATTTATTTTGACACAGCGAGAAACTTACTTAAACGTACTGTTTCTTGCGATCGAAATATATTCACGATCCAGAAATTTTTCTCGATGGGAAAATTTTGAGCAATTTTCTTCGCTCGCAAAATTTTTCGCTGACAAACTCTCTCGCACGAGAACAGTAACGAATACATTTTATCTCGACAAATTTTTTTTCGATCAAACTCTAAAGATGGAATTGAAAATAATTCTCGACTGCTTTAGAATCAAACGCTACTGACTAATTTGCTACTTGTGAAGCACATAACATCAGTCCAAACTATCAACCAACAAACGAAGATCCCACATCAACTCAAGAAAACAACATGGATGCCTACTCGCTTGGTAATGACAACCGTCCCCCGATACCTAAGAGAGGCGAGTACACAGTATGGCGAAGCCGTTTTATGAACTTTATCGAGCTAAAAGCATGGTTCTGAAACCGGGTTTTCGAACCGGACCAGAAATTTTAGTGGTTTAAGGTTTAGTGGTTTAACCGGTATAAAACTGGAATCAAACCGGAGTCAAACCGGTATATCTAAATATATATAATATATTTTTGTGATTGAATCAACCATATAATATAGGTTAGATAGATGTTTATTTAGTAACCTTTTTTCTATATTAGAATTTTATAAAATTGAGGGTTAAAATTAAATAAAGTAAATTGTATTGGTAGTTGAAATTAATTATACCAGGGACTACAGAAATTAAAACTATAATATTTGGGGTCAAATGTAAATAAGAATAAAAAACATGGTCCATTAAACAATTAGAAAACAAAAAATATATGTTGATTATAAGATTCGAGCCAGCCCACACAAATAAAGGCCCAAGACTCTACCACTGGACAGCTTTGATTGATCTTTAAATTCGTCCTTATTTTTCTTACACTGTAAATTTCGTTTTTACTTTTTTTTTATAAAAATAAGCTCAACCGGACCGGAATCGGACCGGATTTCCGGCCGGTTCGCCTGTTTTCGGCCGAAACCGGCCGGTCCGCTCTGGTTTTTAAAACCGTGGCTAAAAGATCAAGCAGAAGACATTCTCTTATCACTTGGGCAAGGTCCAACTCAGTTTTGGGTAAATGTACCCAGTGTCCGGTCCGGTCCGTGGTTCCTCGTCGGTCTGTACCGCACGAGTGGATGGCCTTGGGTTGGCAAACGACGCATTGGACAGCTCAACAACGGTCGAACCATGTCGGAGTTTCGATCGTCTCCCACACGCCTCGTTTCAATTTAAACACATTATGATTCCGATCACGAGCGCCCGCTCTGATACCACTGTTGGGTTACCCAGTGTCTCCCGGAGACCCCACGTCCCCAGGAACGGTGCGGAACAGAAATTTTCCGAGTTCCCCGATTGCCCACGTAGCTCGGATCAGAATAGTAACACATAGACATGCAATAGGGCGGGTCAAACCCGTAGAGAATTACCAGTTGACGCGAGTGGCAGCTCCTCGTCCTTTTCTTCAAGACTTCATCGATCGTGGTGGATGGCACTAGATCGTCACGCCGACCTTGCAGTGTACCACATAATCAGTTCTCTAAAAATGGCTAGAGAGAACTGAGCCGTCGTGTGGGAGAAACGTGTGTGCGTTCCGTGTGTGTTTGTGCCTTTGGTTGATTTCGAAAATTACTTCTTTTTTTCTCTCTTTTGGAGCACGAAATTCTTAGTCTATTTAAAGGCTTGCATTTCGATATCTTAGTCCTTAAAGTGCGAGAGATTTTGCCAAATCTTACTTTCTTTTGAATTCCAAATCCAAACTTAAGGAAACTTGCTATTATTAGAAAACTAACTTAAATACCAAGTCAAACTTAATTTTGAAATTTAAATAAACGAAATTTAAATAAATAACATTCCAAATATTTTATTCCATATTCATTTATATCAAATATGCAAATTCCGAAAATTCCCTCAAAGGCATATTTCGAAATTAGCTTAAGGTGAAATCCAATTTTATCCTCAAGCCCATTAAGCACTTGTCCAAGCCCAAGTCTTAAATTTAGTTTCATAAGAAGTCCAACTTCGATCCAATAAATGGCCCGAGGCCCATTAAGACGTGGCTCAACAGCCCAAGGGCCGTTAAGGCCCAAAATACTTTCTCTCTTTATCAGTACACGTTGATGATCCTTTTAAGCTCGACTCTCTAGTTTCGACTCAATCGGCAAGGGAGGAATCCAAGAGTCTGGTAGTTACCTAGCCAATCCAGCAGTACCGGACCGTAACCCGATTCGAGTGCAAATTTTGATCCAGTCTTTATCCCAGAACCAGACTATAGATAACAGTGCTACGTATAAACCCTTCAGCTGTGTCCCACTCAAGTGAGAGCCATGGTCAATGTGAAACTCACTAAACTCGATTCTATGATAAAATGGAGACGAGGCAAATTACAAAGCTACCCTCCATGTCTCACATGAGTTAGTTCAATACCTTGACCAAGGATTTCGTAATTTCCCGTCGCCGTCCTCATAAGACACTTATCTCGATTACTTGCGAGAATGTGAATCCGTACTCGATGGTCTAAGCCCGACAATCACAAATCGTCATCAAGACCGCATCTGGCCCGCTGACCCATGCAACAGCAAATCGGGTCGAGGGAAACCAGTGACAGTCGAGACTTCGAAGTCAACTCCGTCAAAGCCCCTTTTGGTCTAAGGTTCACGTAGACTACTATAGTGTTATCGTCGGTCATTGACACTCCTTGAGTAATAAGCCATGTTTGACCGTTCAGTGTCCATGAAACAAGTCAATCCATTGATTCGATTCGTATCACAAGTCATGACCTCCGCTTCCAAGCAGGATATCGGCACACGACAGGTCACAAATAAGCCGTGTTCTGTTATCCAGCACCCAACTGGAGCCTCAGGCTTACGGACTTTTAATGTTCGAGGTTAAGAGTCCACTGGTGCCTTCCTCTTTCTTAGCCATCGAGAACAGTGACTCAACTCGACACATTTGAATTTATTCATTTATTGCTTTAGCGGATGCTAAGTAAAAGAACTCTTATACCCAATAAATGAACAATGCCTTTCATTAAACACACGAATATATCGTATTACACAAAAGGTCGAATGATAAATGATCTAATGCTCTATACAATCTAATCCTCGTATAGCATTCGAGGGCATATTCCTAACAAGCTAAGGCTGATCTGATAGCCAAGAACACTCTAATGCAGGGCATCTCAAACGACATTTATCGCCAGATCGACAGCATTCCAACAGCTAAGGAAATGTGGGATAGCTGCATAAGATGATGCAAAGAACATAAGTATGTATCAAGGCCAGAAGGATAATATTCTCACAGCTTACGACTCTTTCAGAGCTAAACCCGAGGAATGCTTACATGATTTCTATCAGAGATATCTCACACTCTTGAATGAGATTAGGAAAATAGAAATCACTAAGATGGACATGGAAACCAACATACGATTTCTTTCCTCTCTGCCCTCAGTTTGTCACGGCCGTGACGTCCCATGCACGTGGCCGTGACACTTGGCAGCGAGCATGGCGAGTTGAGTCGGTGATGGTCACGGCCGTGACGGCCCATGTCCCAGGCCGTGACCGTTACGAAAATTCTTATAAAAGCCCGAATTCGACTCAGAAAAGAGGGACACTTACGAGATATCAACCCTAAATTCTCCAGAGACGAAAGAAGAGCCAAAAGAACGCCGAATTACTTCCCTGAGCGCAAGAGACGGATCAACGATCCAATCACGCCCAATTGATCAAAGAACGAAGATTCATCACGCTAGTACCGATAATTCGCCAGTATTCAAGATCATGAGTCTTCCTTCTCTGTTCTCTATTTCTTTCGTTGTTTTCTCGTCTATTATGAGTAGTTAAATTCCCTATGTGTTTGGGATTAGATGAGCGCTAGGTTATTATGTAATTAAGACATATGTTATCGTGACTCGTGTTTATGACTATTTATCTATGTATGAAATTGTTTCGTCGCTTTAATATGTCTATGTGTTAAAGTGATCATGTGGAAATCGTTTAGGGCGACAGCTAAACAACGATTAGGCCGTTCGTAGAAGATAGGATTCGAGTATAGGGCAAAAGCAAATACTCTATCCCCGCCTAGATCCCCGCGAGTATTTAGGGCGACAGCAAATTCGTTAGCGGGTAGGAAATTACTGCGATCTAGTCAGAATCACATAGAAACGATAATACCTAGCGGGATTCGAATCCCGAGCACATCTTTATTATCTGAAAGCTTCTTACCAGTTTTAGGCGTGTTCTTTCAATCTCTAGTCGATTTAGGAGTAATCTGTTAGGATAGTTCATATAAAAATCTGCTTATTGTATTTAGGCTAAATATCGAGTCGATAGGTTAATACTAGTACTTAGTTTATTCCTCGTGTTCGATACTCGTTTACTCACTTTACTGCACTACAAATGATAGGTCCACTGCCTATCGCACGTCGGTGATAGTAATTAGGTATACGTTTTATTTTATCACTTGTCGCACTAGCACATTACACCACGTGTCGATCAGGTACCTCGACTCTGGTTACTCCACACACATGACGGGAAATCAAGAGATGCTGAGCAACTACGAAGACAGACCAAATGAAAAATTCAGATTCGGGAACAACGACTCAACCCCTATTCTAGGATTTGAGGATATCATTCTGACGAATCTGACAAAGGATGTCTCCTACATCTAATGTCTCCGCCATAACTTGTTCAGCATAGGCCAGTTTTGTGATAAAGGATTCCAGGTGGTCTTCCTTGCTGACCGGTGCAGAATATTGGACAGCTAGAACAAAGAACTCCTCCAAGGACTTTGGAAATCAAACCTGTACACGATCAACCTGATGTCCGTGCGACCCTCGACAGTTGTTTGTCTCATTTCTCAGACTGTAATTAAGAGGAACAGCTTATGGCATCAACGCATGTCTCATCTCAACATTAAAGCTCTTCAATGACTTTCAACGAAAAA
>JAPQWV010003325.1:0-43000 GCA_027422505.1 Craterostigma plantagineum
CAGTCTGTCCGCGTACTTGGAGCAGTATGCAACAGACGGCTCTCGCTCAGACTCGGCGGCCTCGACATCAACCACAACAGCTTTGTTTTTTGCCTTACCCTTCTTCTGTGGCCGCTGAGGACTTGAATCTGGTGTGAGAAAAGCTGAATTTCGCCGTTTTTTACGATCGTTTCGGCCTCGCACCGTTCGAGCAATCGACGAGGCCTTAACCTCCTCAGCCTGAGACTCCGCGGCCTTATCCTCCTCGGCCTGATCCTCCGCACCCTTATCCTCCTCGGCCTGATCCTCCGCACCCTTATCCTCCTCATCATCCTCTTGTGCTACTTCTTCACTAACCTCATCCTCCGCTTGATCCCCATCCCTATTCTCAACCTTGTCCTCCTCGGCCTTCTCCCCGTCGCTATGAGCCATCTCCTTGGGCATATCCTCACGGTCATTGTGACCCATATTCACATCCCTATCCTCAACCATGTCCTCCCCGGCCTTCTCACCGTCGCTATGAACCGTCTGCTCGGGCATATCCTCAGCCTCTTCCATGACCCTCGCCTCCTCGTTGGACGTATCAACCTTTGACGTCCCACCACTTGACTGTAGATCTCTTATAACCTCGTCCTTCAATCTCAACTCGGCTTCCAACCTCTCCACACGAGCATTCCACTCTAATTGAGATCCGCCAACTCCCACATCAACCTTAACCACACATAATTCATTAAACAGTTACAAACAAAGCAAATAATACCTAAAAAAGTAGGGAATTTTATACCTCCGGCAGCAAATTTATCGGATGCACGAACTTCAATTCCTTCTTTGTTGGGTATATTGGGACGACAGATGCAATTGCAGCCAATTCAGCCTCCGCAGCGGCTACGTCATTCGGAACTCTACTCTCTTCCCAATTGAACATTCTGGGAAACATGTACATCTCCCGCTTCTGCGCCAACGAGGGCACGTGCTCATACACCCAAATCTGAAAGACGCCAAAGCATTATATTCATCAATAAACGCATAATCAATACACCCATTCATCATTAGGCTGGACGAGTCGCTCCGCATCGAATTCGCAGCCATTTGCTTTATCTCGGCCACCAAAAAATCGTGTACCGCCCTTCCCCATGCGTACTCCCCCATCATGTCGACATCGTCGACGTACGCATTCACAAACTTTGGGTTTTTCGAATTCCCCATCGGGAATAATACAGAGTTAAACAAGAAAAGTACAAACAACCTGAGGAACTCATCCGTGTTCTCCCTCCCAAGCTTTCCGACAAACTCATTCAACAACTCTAAGATTTTTTTACGGGTTACATTGCCATTTTTCTTATCGAAAAGCCGTTCAACGGTTTTCGATTTCATCTTCGAATTTAGGTCCACGGACTGCCCAACGTTATGCAATGCCATTACAACACTAAATTCCTGTGGGGAGAATACCACATTCGTATTCTCCCCCAACCTAAAAGTGTTCGCCTCTACACTATAACGCTTTATCAATGCCATGATTCGAGCAAACGAATGCGACATCTTAGGCATATCTAAAAAAAAATGAAACGGAGACCTTCGTATAGCTTCTTTTTGATCTGGGGTCATCCTACCCTTCAAATTGCTAATGGTAGATCGAAAGAGCGTAGGATGGCACCTGGAAGACAGCTCAAATCCCTTCCGCGGAGGCATTTCTGCAAAAAAAGCAAAACTGTTAACAAGCAGTACCATTTTATTCATACAAGGGGTACCAATTTGGCCAAACAGAGGGTACCAAATGCATCGATAATGCAGTACCAAAAAAATTGACACCATTTTCGGAAAACCCACTGCTAACAAGCAGTACCATTTTATTCACACAAGGAGTACCAGTTTTCCAACACAGAGGGTACCAAATTCAGTCATAATATAGTACCAAAACAGATTGACCCCATTTCAAGGTAACCACTAACAAGTAGTACCATTTTATTCACAAAAGGGGTACCAATTTGCAAAACATAGGGTACCAAATTCAGTGACAATGTCGTACCAAAAAAAAATTAACCCCATTTTCGAAAAACCCACTGTTAACAAGCAGTACTATTTTGTTCACACAAGGGGTACCAATTTACCCTAACAGAGGGTACCAAAATCATGGATAATGTAGTACCAAAACAAATTGACCCCAGTCGATAAAACCAATGTCAACAAGCATTACCAACGCGCATAAGGGGTACCAAATTTCCTAAACAGAGAGGACCAAATGCAGTGATAATGTAGTACCAAAAAAATTGACCCCATTCGAACACTTTTGCCAAGTAGTACCATTTTATTCACACAAGGGGTACTAAAATGCCGAAATAGACGGTACCAAATGCAGTTACAATATAGTACCACAATAAAATGACCCCATTCGAAAAAACAAAAATCGACCCATTCCAAAAAAATCCCAAATGAAGCAGCCACGACGAAATGCACGCACAAAAAAAGCGTAATCGACCAACAAATCACGCGCATTCCAAAAACGCGCACAAAAAAACCCTAATTTTGACGAAATCGTCGCACTTTACGGTAACACTGTGAAAGACTTACCAATCGATTTCAGAAGCTAATACTTCGACGAACGACTGGAGTGACGACGTAGAATCTGAAGCCAAAAACACCCGGGTCGATCTGCCAAGGAATCGCGCGATTTGGTGCGACTATGTGCGGTTTTTTTTTTTTAATGGAGGAACGAACGTGAAATAAGAAAAGCAGGTAAAAGATGTAAATAAGCAGTTTCAGTAGGGGTAAATCCGTCAGTTAGGTACCTATCAGTAAAACAAAATTCAACTAGGTACCTAGTTTAAAAAATCATCTGACTAGTTATTCCCTGTGATTCCTCCCTGAGCATGGTAAATCAGGTATGAGTTTGTCGACAGAGGCGACCCAGAATCTTATAAGCGGGGGGTCCGATGTACGGTTATCTCTTCAAAACATTTCTAACTTTAATGGATTAATATGTCTGCGTAATGGGAATTACCAATAAATGTGAATCATCAATAATGTATTAGGACTTCCTTATTTGATAAAGGTGTATTCACTTTTGGAGACAATTCTCATTTCGAGTAAACCATTTATTTTGATTCATGCAAAATAATAAAAAAAATACAACTATAATGTTATGAATATGCAAAGTCGAAACAACCTTAAATATATAAAATTATCATTATACCTAAATCAACAATTACAGAAATATAATAACCCCAATAATGTAGATGATAAAATAAATAAAGCTTCCAAATAAGTAATAAATAACTAAAAATAATATAGATGAAAATATAATAGACCTTCATCAGCAATCTCGGCGACGATGTTCTATGTTGCGCTGTTGTTTTATTTTTTTATTTGTTTTGTCGATTTTTTCTAATGACAATGGGCTTTACTGCTATTTTCCATTAATAAGCATTATTCAGCATGGTCCACAACGTAAAAGCCCAATAAATACCTAGTTGTTAAAAAAAATTGTTTATTAAACATGGCCCAGTAAAGCCCAATAGCATAAATAACATCACTTACCTAATTTATCCTTCCTCCTCCAGACCAAAAGACCCATTGACATGTGGTCCTATGTAGGCCCGCCCTTGCCTATTCTCACTTCTCTTAACCTTAACACTGCTCATCTTCTTCTTCAAAATAGAATAACTTCTCAAATCGCAGCAGG
The DNA here is from genome assembly GCA_027422505.1 of Craterostigma plantagineum. Lineage (NCBI taxonomy): Eukaryota > Viridiplantae > Streptophyta > Magnoliopsida > Lamiales > Linderniaceae > Craterostigma > Craterostigma plantagineum. The sequence continues at coordinate 3,659 of JAPQWV010003325.1, forward strand.
CATACAAACAACCACCTCCAACGTTACACTCGAGGAAATCTCAGTAAAATTCAGATCCAATGCATCGACCCAAAATTTGAAATAATAATGGAATAATTTGCTTATGACAAATTCCTATATTGCTATTTTTAGTACGCTTTATTGCAATAAAGTAAAATATTCGTTAGTGGATGATTATAATAAGTAAATACGAAAAATAGAATGAAGTAATTATTATGAGGTAAGATACATGGTTTAATAGTTTAGCAAAAATATGATTGGTCAACGGACCAAATTTATAATTTTTATTTACCGCTACTTTATAAAAGAGTCAGATTTCCCACAAACTTTTTATAAGAAATTGTTACAATCTAGTCGAAGGTATTACTACTAGGAAGAAAGCCGATCATTCAATTCTAGTTTTTACTAAAGCACAATTGAAAAACTGCTAAAATAGGTCTGATGCTATGTGCGTTCTTAATATTAGTATCGTTCGCACCATCAAATGCAGGTGATATAATATATAAATATACCATAATAAATATATTTTAATTTAAAATATCTAATAAAAAGTATAATTTAAATTTAATTATATATTTTAATAACTACATAAAAAGGAAGAATTATTATAAAATTATCTATACTCTTTTATAAAGAACTTAATATCGATAAACTGTAAATTAGATGTGTTCAATTTATTTTACTTAATAAATATAGTGAATAATAAAATTTAGAGTAATTTATTCACCAACTTAACTACAAGCGATTAATGATAGTTACGTTAGAGTTCTACATCTACTTAAAATTTTACTCCTTTTTTCCCGTGTTGCAAGGATTGAGTCGTAATTATGTATAATTAATGTGAGTTAATAAGAGAAACAAAGTAAACGTTATTTTTATGGTTAATTTACGCTTGAAAGCTTGAGCTATTTCTCTCGTTCTTGAAAATTCAAAGTTGGTAAAATGTTTTCTTCAGCTAGCATCCCTCCTATCTATAGCTGAGGTTGAAGTTGAAGCTCGTTGTGAGATAGCTCTTTGAGTACTGGACAGAGCTAGCTTTACCCAAAACGGGTCTGTCCGGTCTTGCAGCAGTCCGCGCTATGCCTTTGCTTTATTTCTTATTCAGCTTGGCTTGACTTCAAGTAGCTGTAGCTGACAACTTTGTATTAATTATTCGTCAGAAGTCTTCAACTTACCGCGCCTTTAATATATTTGAATCTGTCCGTCCAGCGTGGCAATTCCAGTATCATGCAGTCCGGCCATCAATGTACTCTGTGTGTCTTCATACTGTTTCTGATTGCGCTGATGATCTACTGGCTGTTATTCGATTTCACCTATGTCTAAGCGGTATACTTATTTAAGTTATGTTCAATTACCGAAACTATTAATCTGAATATTTAAGTTCACGATTCTAGAAGTTCGAATTTTGAAATTTGGATTTCAAAATGAAGTTCGAACTCGAGTTTGAGATGCTCGTCAAACTGGACTTTTACATTTTTGTTAAAAAAATTAATAAGTACAAATAAAATTAAAAATTATAAATAATAAAAACAATACAAGCTTGTCGAGCTTGAGTGGGCTCATTCGCGAGCCCATAACGAGCTCGAGCCGGCTCATCAAGCTCGCAAGTCAATTCGACTCATCGTTCACCACTAATTGTTATTATTTTTATTTTTATTTTATAATTATTATTATTATTGTTATTATTTATTACGACTACTATTACTTTTATGATTACTTATTATTATTTACGAACAACTCATTACGGGCTCAACTTTGAATTCCGAATACGTATCACTTGACATGTAATTTCAAACGCACCAAATAATGAGCGTTTAGATTTAACATCGGATTTGGACGAAATCGAAATCCAAATCCGCTCGATTGCCAAACGAAATTTTTGAAAAAAATCCCGAATTTCAAATGGGAATCCGGAATCCAAACGGGTCATTAAGTCAACGGCCGACAAACAAAATCTAATCTTTATATGTACGTTTTTATTGAGCTCGAGCTTGGCAAGCTATATAAATTTAAACTTAAGCAAAAAAGAAATATATATAAAGAAAAAATAAAGTAGTGAGCTCATTGAGTCCAAGTCGGCTCGAGTCATCTTTGACCCATAATTTGAATCGAGTTGAAGAATCGTCCAAAGTTCATCCCATCACCTAAAATGTCATGTAGTTTATGAATAAATATTTTAGTTTGAATGCTATTTTGGCTTCTTTTTGTTATCATTCAATCATGTCTGCTTTGTCTATGTTCGTCGCACAATAATGTCTCTTTGGGGCACAAAAATTAATTTGTGGACTGTGCTATTGGGTCCCTATTAGTTTCATATTGCGCAAAGGTAAATGACATTAGGCAAAGAATAAATTTAACTCCCCATGTGCTAGCTTAATTGAAGAGAACTCAGAAATTATACATACCCTTATATAAAAATAAAAATAAAATGGAAGAAAACTCACAGATGCAAAAGAAATCAGAAACCCTTCGTCTATTTCACAAGTTTAAACTCAACACAGAGCCAATTCTTTTTGCATTGATCGCGTTGTTTGGTTGGTTCTCAGTATTCCTCTCTGACCCGCTAGCTGCCTTCAAGCACCAAACTATAACAAGAAATATAGGTACGTTTCTCCATTTTTGTTCATTCCGTAAATACCATTTATTTTTTTATATCTCGGGTGTTTTTGATGAGTAAGATGTCAAAGATAAAGATTTTTATTGAATGCTGTGAGTTTATCGTTAGCTTTTTTATGAGCTTTACGTGGAACATAATTAGTTGTGTGTTTCATTGTAGAATACCTCTCCGTCCACATTTTTTTGCAGTCATTCTACTAATGGAAGTGGGACTTGACAACACAAGTTGGTCATTTATTGGAAGTTGCCGATAGATCAACAACCGTTATTTGATATCAATTGTGATTGGCATAAACCTTAATGAGATCTTCAGAGTTTACATGAAAAATGTGATTCTATTAGTTCGGAACCAACGCTATTACAGTACGTTGCACCTCACGAGAATACTGCCGTGACATTGAGCAGAGATTTTCACATTGTTTGAGGCTGAAGATGATCACTTTGAAGGCTGCCGCAAAAGATAATCGCAACGAAGACGCACAGAGGTATTTATTTTCAATTTAGTGTTGTGTAGTATTAAAAGATATGAACTTGGTTAATTTGCAATTATCTGGGTTTTCACATCTTTAACCTTTTTTCTTATAGTGGCCAGGTTTTATCCCAAACGACATGCTTGAAGTTCGCATATTAGACAATTCTATTGATTCTTGGCTGTGTTGCATATTTATGATGTCAAACATTTAAAGATGCTGCTGAATTCAGAATTTGTCTGATAATTATGCCGTTGCCACAAGACGATCATTTCGCTACAAGAAGAATGATAGTGAAAAGATTTCAGTCGTGCATAGCGAAGTGAGTTGTGAGTGGAAAATTATGCCTCTATGCCTAAATCAGATAAGTCGATTGCCAGACAATTTGCGGAGTAGAGGTTATCCTAAAGCTGATTGACGTGGGTAGCTAATGTGTTGAAGGAAAAGTTAAGAGGAGAGCCATCATACTGTACATGTATGTTAAAGGATATTCAAAGAGATTAAGGGGTCGATCTCGAGTTTCATAAAGTATGGGCGGGCAAAGAATTAGTAATGCATGATATTCATGGGGTTGATAGTGGGTCATATGATAAGTTACGGTGGTATTGCAAACTCCCCTTTGGCACATTTCATTCCCTTGAAATGGCGTTTATGGAAACTGGAATCCAACTTCAAATCGATATTAACAGGTCTTCCGATGTTTGGCATACCTATACCGATTGAAAACTAACTAGAGGTGAATGGAACCATGGTTTCGCTTCCAAAACAAAAGCTGCACGTCTCCACACCAAATCACTTAAGCACCGTATGAGCTCTTAATTGACCTAGCAAAAGCACTTGGATCTTTATACCAAGGTGCAAGAGTTGAAGCTTCTATTTTCTGCATTTGTAGTTCCCCATTTCAGGAATCAATTGATTTTTCGCCAATATAAATCTTGTTGGAGAACACCTTGAGTAAGCTTATTTTTCCGTCACTCCATCCATCTCTCTTTCGTCCGTTTTTTAATCTTTGACATTTCTATTTCAGGAAAAAAATGTTATCAGAAATAAGTTCATCAAGAGTCTCATTTCACCCAATATTGGTCAATACCATCAATTGTTTCAATCTCATCAACCAACAAACAATTACATTATCAAAGAGCAGTGACCGTAATATCATGACTTACGCATATGGTAATCGATATATCAGAAGAGTGACAAAAAAGTCAAGAAATACGCCTAAATCCTAGTTGACATCGGCACACCTGAATGCATACCACAAATATATGTGCAGTAGAAAATTTAAAATATTTAATTGAAACGGACTGACCAAAATTTATTGAAAATGGGATTCGACTGAACACTAATTGGGGACACTGAAGACTTACTCTTCATGACGGTGCAGATGTTTGGACAAGGCTTGGACGATGAGCTATGGTGTATGGGAATTGGCAGTAGAAGCGTGGTGACTACACCCTAGAAAACGTACCAATTGATTCGCACAATAAGCCCTACATCTCCCTTCCGCGATAGCAGAATCGAGGCAAGCAAACGATCCAGACAGGAAAATGACCGACGTTTTAATTTTTCTGAGATTTGAAGCTCCCTTGACTGATCTCCTCTCTCACCTACCTTCTAACACAATTTCATGTTGTTGTTTTCTCTCTGTTCGACATTTTGAGATAAAGAAGAAGGGGTATTAAAGTAATTTTATCATGTGTGGATCTAAAACACACGGCGCGCGCGCGGTGCCCAGGCCGCCCGCCCATCGTGCCCACCCAGGCGCGCGCGCGGGGCCGAGGGCGCATGTCACGGCCGTGAACACATTCCACGTGGCCGTGACGACTTCCAGGTCGCTCCTTCCGCAAACAGGGCAGTTGCCTACGCCAGTTAGCCTATGCTAGCATCGCTAGGTCACTCCTTCCGGGGCACGAAATGAGCTCACTGCCTTGCGTCACGGCCTCGTGCAGTAGTGTCACGGTCGTGACACACCGTTGCCCAAAGACAGGACCATCAGATCGTCGACAGGCTGAAGGCCATTGAGTTCATCCCCATGGACCAAATAGACCACGACACGCTGGCCAAGCCTAATGTCAGTACCTATGCATAAAGTAATACGAAGGGACCGATTCATACTTTGAAACTTTTGTTGGGTATTTTTTCCTAATTCCGCATTTTTAAATCCCTAGAAGTATGGTTTGTTTTTGTCTTTCCTACCAATTGGGTATAATCCAAATCTACTAAAAAATTGACATATGTCACATTGCACCCTACCTCAACCATGTTAAAACACACATAGGTGTATTTCACTAAACGCATCATGTTATATTTTTATTGGAAGTTTAATTATATCGAATTAGGTTGGTAAGCCAAAGTAGAAATATATTCTGTTAATACCAACTTTCTATTTAACTTTCACGCGGTAGTCCTTCCACTAATTACTTGTATAAAGTCCATCCACGAAGGAAAACTGATAGTAATAAAATGTGGTCAAAGATTGCATATTCTTAGGATCACCAACATTACTTGGACACGTTTTTAATATATCTTCATTTATTTATTATTAAGTTGAAACAAGTTTGTGTATTTAAGTTTCACTCAAAGTTGGATAAAAATATTACGGGGAACTGTTAGGCATATGATTAATGACTTTCGTCTTGAAAAAAAAAGTTACATTGGCATCAAATTTATTTAAATGACAAGGAGGAGATTTCTTGATTCTAGTAACAAGTATATATAGATCTATATATTGATTTTCGAATAATAATGGTTAATAAAGTATTGTACTTGTAGACACAGAAAGGAAAGTCGCCAGCGAAAAGAAAGTCGCCAGCTAAAGCGCCAAATGTGTCTATTCGTCAAGATGATCGCATGCCTCGATTAGAGGGTCATGAATAGTTTGGGCCCGCAGTGTCGCCAGTCTTCGAATACCTTGCCTCACGCGACGATCGACGTATGTCAGCTTCCCTCTCATTCAACTTTTTATGAGGTATTACTTAATATTTCGTTGAAAGAATAAATCATTACAAGTTTATTTTTTTCTTTTTTACATTTTTACATTATGTCTGAGAGCTTAAATTATTACGAGCCGAGTCGTTTGGCGGCTATGGAACATGAAGAGATAGCAAATAGCGATGTTGATTTCCTGGCTGATATTATCAAAGACTCGTATCGGACCGGCACTTACTTGTTTGCGCCTTATTGTGACGGGCAAGAAAATAAGATATATATTTTCTTAATTCATAGCTTATGTTATAAATAATCATTTCGTTTCGTTTGTTTTAGTGACCACTGGATTCTATTGGTTATAGATTTTCCTCGAACACGGTATATGTATTCGATTCACTCGCACCGCCCATCGGCGTAAGGAAGATAAAAGTTCGTCCTCGAATAGATGCGTAAGTTTTTTTTATACAATAACGTTCATATATTGGTAAATCTATATCATACAATTATTTAATTTTACCTACTTTCGAGTTTCAGGGCAATTTTGAAGGCATCGCTGTTGAGTGCAGTTGGAAATCGGAATAGGAAATCGAAGGTCACTTGTAAGAGATGCAAGGTTTGCATTTCACATGCATTTTTCAAAGTTATCCGGATTAAATTGTTACCATTCGATGTTGAATTAAATGAAAACCTTTCAAATTAGTGCCAACGACAACCGAGCGTGAGTGAGTTATGTGGCTTTTACGTCATGAGGCACATGTACGATATTATCTGCAATCGTATCGGCATAGATGATACAACCAACTTGCCAACCGTATTACTTTAAACAATCACCTTCTTTAAGTTTCAAGTTTAATATAATAAGTAGGTTTTAATATTATCCTCTCATTTAATGTTTTAGAGATACTAGAACGCGCTCCTCCACTTACGGCGTCAAAGAGATTAACGAAGTACGGGAATTGTGGGCGGAGCATTTTATGAACTCTTTGTCGTAGGTTAGACTTTGGAGTTAGATATATGTTTGTGTGTATGTTATGAGGATAGATATTTAATGTTGGATGATTATTAGTCATTGTTGCGAATTGCGATTATTAGTTACTGTTGATAATGGTTGTTATAATGTTTTGGTTGATTTGGATGTTGGAGGATGATTAAATTAAAAAGAATATTACAAAAGAAAATCGACAATGGGCGACGGTTCCTATGCTAGAAACCGTCGCCCAATAGCTACATATTAAAAAAACACAAAAGTCATGGGCGACGGTTGCTTCTAATAAACTGTCGCCATGTGGTATATATATAAAACATAAAATATCATGGGCGACAGTTAGGGATGACAATGGGGCGGGGCGGGGATGGGGATCTAATCCCCGTCCCCGTCCCCGCACTGCGTTCGGGGACGAAATCGCCCCGTCCCAGTCCCGCGGGGCGGGGATTCCCCACAGAGATTCTCCGCCCCCTAATTGGTTTTAAAAAAAATAATATTTTTAATATAATATATAAATTTGAATATATTTTGTTATAAATATTATATAGATTATAATTTTATAAATTATTTGTATTAATTTAATATTATTTATCTATATTTGATATTATTTTATTATTATTTAAAATATAATTTAATATTATATATTATAATATATAAAAGGGGGTCGGGACGGGGTGGGAAACGGGGCGGGAATCCCCACGGGAAAAAATCATTCCCCGTCCCCACCCCGCGGGGCTAAAATCTCGGGGATTCCCCGCCCCATTCGGGGCGGATCCCCCCGTCGCCCATATGTATTTTAAAAAATTCATGGACGATGGTTTCTGTCATAGAAACCGTCGCCGACGCACTAAAAATCAGTCACCTACGAGGCGTTATGGGCGAGTTCTTAAGTAACCATCGCGTATTTTTTCTCTTGGGCAACGGATGGCGACAGTTATAGAACCGTCACCCAAAATGCTGCAGATGGCGACGCGTAGAAACCGTCGCCCATGACCTATAACAATAGTCGCCCATGTGCTTTTCTGCACTAGTGAGACTGATTTGATAAACTTTCCATTGCTAATGTTAATATTCATGGCAAATCATCTATCGAGTTTGTTTCAATCGGAATTAAAAAACGGAAGCAATAACATTCCTTTATATATTTAAAAAAAAAGTGATTCAGTAATTCTTTTTTCCTTTTAAGGTACTCAATGAGATAAATTTTTTACTCTAACAACCCACTTGCTTTAAAAAAAAAGTTACTATATTGTAATTTTAATTGCATGATTCCAACAATAACGATAAGAAATATTTTTCAAAAATAATGAAAAATAAGTATAACATCTACATCCAAATTGGCGCATAGTAAGACTATGTTTATCAATGACCCGGACAACCGGTTGTGCAATATAATTAAATAAAATAAATCAAACAAGTAAATATTTCCCACAACCTCCCACAACCCGGTTGGTGGACCAACCTGGTTCACCAACCGGTTGTGCACAGTTTTCAAAACTATTTTTGTGGATTTTATTGATTTTTATGATACATTTAATTATCTATTAAAATTTTATTTTAATTTTTACCAAAATGTATGATCTTTTTTTTTTCTCTACAAATAGAGACCAATATTGCTACATTTTGAGTCACAATTTCAAATTATCTATTTCTCTATTACATTCTATAATCTATCGTAATTCATATTATTTTTCTATCTCCAATGACCAAAGTATCTAAATTTTATATCATATAATGTAATCTATTTTCAAACACTCAAATACTACTAAAACTAATTATAAAATATAAATATTATAGGTTGTGTGGGTTGTTGATAAAGTATAAAAATTGTTGAGGTGTAAGCTGTGAATGTGGAAGAGAGAGAAATTAATATTTTATTCTCATGACCGGTTGTGAAGGTCATGGATAAACATAGTCTAATTCGTAATGAAAACGTTGCCATTGTCACCTTCAAAAGTTTGTGGTTTTTACCGAACTTTCTTCGGTTCGGTTCGGTTAACCGATCGAAACCCTATTTTTTTAATAAAATACATATAAATAATAATGTTAAAATAATTGATATTATTATAAAGATATATTAACATAAATATACTACGAATATATTCTACAATTTTTTAAATATACTGTATATTATTGATATATCATATAAATATAATACAATTTTATTTATATAATAAAAAGTAAAAATTCGGTTTTCAGTTCTGTTCTGCTTACAGAGGTGATCAAATGAACAAACGGAAAAGTCTCGCTTATAAATTTGGTTCGGTTGGGGACCAATCCAAAATTAGATTTCGGTGTGGTGTGGTCCGGTTAACGGAAATTTGAACCTGTAGACACGCACAATTAGGCAACATAAAATAAAGAAATAATACAAGAACCAGGGTGATATGGGGCTCTCCCAATCAAAAAGATTTGTATAGGTGGTTCGGGAATTTATATAGCGGGAGGTCGAATTTTACAAAGTTTAGTGGCGTGAGAGGGATGCTCGTGTGTGAAGGATGTAAAAAGGGGGACGTAAAAGGGAAAAACATGAGGATATACGCGGTTTGAATCCTCACGGATTCTACGTCCACGGGGTGTTGCGAAACTCCTTTTCACTATTTTCGATGATTTACACACTCAAATCTCCTCACTTTCACTCAAGAACAAAGGACTTAAAAGGGAAATTATGTCTTACGTTACAAAAGAGAAAATGTGTGGTATTTTTCCTATATGGAGTCCTCATAAAAAAATGGCTAAGTTCTCTTTATATAAAAGCTCCATGACGCTTCTTCTATGCTATATCCCAGGATTTAGGGGACGTTACAACTCTAGTACTATGAACAGTAGAAAAGGCTGATTGAGTGACACCTTATGACAGCCGCAGCTTTTTGGATAATGGCGCTGCGCTACCACAAGCCGACATGCATCCTAGCAGTTCTTTTCTTCCTTTTTAATTGTCTTTTCACCCCCGGTTCAGAGAAAACTTCCTTTTGCCCGGCGGTCATCCCATCTCCCGAGGTCCCCACAAGTCCTTTCTTTTTTCCTCTATTTATTATTTCCAACCGAATATTAATCCCTCACTTTGTGGGCTTGCTGGGCCTTTATTGACTTATTTTTTCTCGGCCCACTTATCTTTGGTCCGTATCAACCATCCCCTACTCTAATTTACTTTTTTTGGGATAAGAAGTAAATTGGAGTAAAATAGTTTGGTGGGCCTAACCTCCCCACCATAATTTTTTATTGAAGGGACGCGCCCTGTAAGGAGTCAGTGCTTTGGAAACCGTTTATTTAGTCGCTTCTGGTCACTTCAACGGTCATCACCCCCTTTATTTATGAAGGTTCTTTGAAAATCCTCAGGTACGTTTTCTTATTTCTTCTTTCCCTTTTGTTTTTCGCTAAGTTTTTTTCCTCTGTTTCCATGGCTTCCTCTCGTCCCGACAATATGAATCGTTCCCACCCTTCTGCCAACTCGTCTGACTCAATCACTTCTGTGGCGGTTCCAAATCCTCCGGCACCGTCGCCTGTTTCTAAGCCGAAAGCTCACCCTAAGTGCGCCACCGTGAGGCAAATTGGCCATCAACCACGCACTCGTTCGGGGGACTGCTTCGATTGCAGCCCCTGTTTCGTCTAGCAGATCTGGGGCCGACGATTCGCCGGCTGGGTCCCAAGACCTGATGGTCCTCGATGAACCGCCGATTTTTGGCGCGCCCAAACCCTAGGCGGGGTTTTTAATAAAATAATTAAAAAAACAACCATTAATAAAATAAACATCAAATGAAAACTATTAATAAAACAGCAATTTTCGTACTCTAGGAGTACGAGTTACTAACTCGTATTCCTGGAATACGAGTTACTACACGCTGGCCTGCTGACCCTGACATGGCTTTTCAAGTAACTCGTATTCCTGGAATACGAGTTACTCTTTTCTTTCTTTTTTTAAATTCTTAACTTATTTTATATTATTAATAATCCACCAAATCATAAAATCGTCGTTATCTCATGTAACATACATAATAAAAATCCATAAACGTAGGGATATCAACTGGGCGGGGCGGGGCCGGGGATTAGATCCCCATCCCCGTCCCCGCGTCGACGGGGAATCCCCATCCCCGTCCCCGCGAACTTAACGGGGAAAAATTCGTCCCCATCCCCATCCCCGTCGGGTCCCCGCCCCCGCGGGGATTCCCCGTCCCCACGATTTTTTTTATAAAAAATTGTATTTTCATTATAATATAAATTGAAAATATTATTTATACTATATTTTAAATAATATTTATATTATAATTATAAAATAATGAGTAAAGAATATTATTTTAAACTATAATTATATAAATTATGTATAAAAAATATTATTTAGATATTAATTTAAGTTATAAATATTTTATTTAAATAATATTAATGGCGGGGATGGGGCGGGGATCCCCGCGGGGCGGGGACTATGATCCCCGTCCCCGCCCCGTCCCCGCCTACGGGGACAAAAAATTCCCCATCCCCGCCTCACGGGGATTAAAATTCGGGGATTCCCCGCCCGTTCGGGGCGGATCCCCGCGGGGACGGGGAATCCCGCCCCATGACAAGCCTACATAGACGCATCTATTTACTGTTTGTTTTGCAACGATTAAAATGACATGCATATCTTATATTTTTCGAATATCGCAAATATATTTTTTATTTTTTATTTATTTTATGTAGAGATAGTGGTGTATTATTTCATCTAGTTTTGTTCTGTTTTAGTACGAGCTTCTCTTAAAGTTTCTTCCATAACATGTAGTTTTTGCGGGTCCCTTTCTTGGTGTATGTGTCTGTTAGAGTTCTGCTTGCCAAACAAAATGAAGATGATGAATTACAGTCCAACAAATTATTATCGGAAAATAAAAAATATATTTGCGATATTCGAAAAATATAAGATATGCATGTCATTTTAATCGTCGCGAACAATAAATTAGATGCGTTTATGGATTTTTATTATGTATGTTACACGAGATAACGATGATTTTATGATTTGGTGGATTTTATTATTAATAATATAAAATAAGTTAAAATTAAAAAAAAAAAAGAAAGAAAGAGTAACCCGTACTTGAAAAGCCATGTCAGGGTCAGCAGGCGAGCGTGGAGTAGTAACTCGTATTCCAGGGATACGAGTTAGTAACTCGTACTCCCAGAGTACGGAAATTGCTGTTTTTTTAATAGTTTTAATTTGATGTTTATTTTATTAATGGCTGTTTTTTTATTATTTAATTAAAAACCCCAACCCTAGGCCCACCCCTTCTTCTACCTCTCAGCCACCCCCTAGCCTTTTCAGAGCGTCGACGAGTTTTCTGGCGGGTCTTGAGGCTTTGGTGGAAGGGGGCTTTGCTTTTGAGGGTTTCTCGCCGTTGCAGGTGCCGTCGCCGGAGCAGAGGGCGGATCATCCACCCCCTTCGTGTCTCGCCTTATGGGAGGCCCAGATTAAGGCCGGCCTGCGCTTCCCCATCTCTCCCTTTCTATAAGACGTGTCACGCTCCTTCAAAGTCCATTTGAACCAGTTTCAGCCCTCCTTACTTCGTCTGCTCATTGCCTTTTTTGTGGCCGTGCTGAGGTTTGGGGGCATTCCCTCGGCATATCTGGTTCTTTCCCAGTTTTTGTTAAAACCTTATGGCCCATTCTTCTATCTTTCTTCCATTTCTGACTCCCGGGGTGGAGCCATCCACTGATTTGTGAAGAACCATAAAATGGACAAGAATTTGCAGAGCATCTGTTTCTTTGTGGAACCTCCGAATGGTACGTGGGCTTTTCCCTATGACAAGTGGGTAAAGGGGGCTCCTCCCTGTGATCCCGGTGAGTGTTTGGAGCAGAATGCATGGGTGCTATCTATGTTGAATACGTATGTGGCAAACATGGGTTGTTGAACCCCACCTCTCTGATCAACTCTCCCGGTGTCCTCCATTGTTTCGGCTTCTCCCCCTTCTTTGTTCCCCTTTCGCCAAAGGGTATTTCGAATCTTTGTTGTCCTATTCCTTTTGGGGATTGTGTTGGCTGGCAGTGTGATTGGGCTCCTTTAATGCAGGTATGACAAGCTCTTAGCTTGCTTTCTTGGAGGACATAGAGGAGGGCGGTTTTCCCCGCATTCTTCATCCCGGCTCGCCTTCCCAAGTTCCTATGCTCCCCAATATTCTAGTGGCTATGGATATTCGTGAGGAAATGGCGCCCCAAGGTCAAGGGGCCTTGGTTGTTGTAGAGGATGTTCCTGTATTGGGGACCAAAAGGAAGGCTGGAACGTCATCAAAGTCGAGCAAGGGGGCTAAGCGGAAGTCGCCAATGTCAGAAAGTGATGGTGGGGAGGCCCCTGTGGAAGCTACGCGGGGGAAGATGTTGGAGGGGGACCTCCCCGATTTCGTGGACCAGCTTGATAAAGGGAAGAGAATGGAGGTGCTAGCTCGTCTTTCTTTTCCCGGAGATAAGGAGCGGATCTCTCAGAGTTCTATTGAGGAGCAGGAGGCAGAGCTAGCGCACCACCTCCTCAAGGTAATTTTCCGACTTTGTTTTCCTTGGTGTTTTGTTCTTTTGCTGCTCCATTCTGTGAACCCTTTCCTTACTGATGTTTAGATGGTAAACTACGTTGTGGCACAACCATCTATGAGTTCAGTAGTCTGGGATTTGGAAAAAAACAGTCGGGCCCTTCAAGGTCAGTTGGAGCAGGTTCAGGCCAGTCTGGCTGCCAAAGAGAAGGCAGTTGAGGAAGCTGCCGTGAAGTTTGCAGCTGAGAAGGAAAGGATGGAGAAGGACAAGGAGGAACTCCAGAGCTCCTTGGAGAAAGAGCACGCGGTTTGAGACAGCGCGAGGAGGAGCTCCGGAAATCTTTGGCTGAGGAGAAGGCTAGGTGGGACGAGAATTTTGCACGTATGGTAGAAGTGCAAACGGTGGCCAATCTAGCATATGCAAAGGCTGAGGGAGCTAAGGCTTGTCAGCAGCACCTTTTCTCTACTGTTGCTAGGAAGAGGTTTTTGGGGGATCTGGCTGAAGGCTGGCGTCAAGCCTACCTGCGGGACTCGTTTTCTTTGAGGGACGTCGTTCCTCTCATGCAACGTTATTTCATGGGTGGTTATGCGGCTGGATCCGCCGGATCTGAGGCCAAGTCATCTCTGCGGGGTCTTCCTTTTCCAGCTTGTTTCCAGGGAGATCCACAGGTTCCTGAGAATCCCATGTTCTGGATCCCTGCTACGGAGAATTGTGCTGCAGCTCTGGCTGGTACCGATATATCCGACCTTCCTGGTATTGTGTTCACTCCTTCAGAGGGCCTTGCCTCCTCACTTTCTCTGTTTTTCTTTCGAGTGTTGTGTAATGAACTTGTTTTCCTTCTGTCTTTTCTGTTTTCGGACAATTATTAGGATCTTTACTTGTTTCAGGGAGCTTAACTACCCCGCATCTGTATGCTGGGGTTCCCTTTTTCCCATGTGACATAGAACCCCTTTTTCACAATCGTTCCTCGCTTGTTGCGTTAGCTATCACTTAGTATTTCTCGGATTTCTGCAACGTCATAAATCGAACCTAATAATGGTGCTAATTTGCTTAGCTTTGTAACACGTGAACCAAGTATGAATTACCCACGTCTTTGGTTGCAAGGATCGTCTTCCTTGTCCTTAGGTGTCATTTTGCGTTAGGCTCTCTCTGTCCTTAGTGAGTTCAGTATCTGGGTAGACACTTAGGACCACAAACCCGGGGATCCCCTTATCGATTTACCCTGGTTATAGCACTAGCTTCGCTTTTTAGGTACCCTTCTCGTCGGAGGCTTTACTGAGAGCCTTTGATGTCCTGTATGCCGCAGCTTGTCAGCGGCGGTATCTTGTACACCCTTTTGGGCATCGTTACGTTCTAGATTTATTATCTTTGATGTCGGGTACGCCGCAGGCCCGTCGGCTGTTGGTATCATTACACGTCGCAGACTATCAGTCTTGGATGTCCTGTACACCGCATGTCCGTCGAACTTTGGCATCGATTAGGTATTTTTATGTGTACCATTATTGTAATAAAAAATACTCATATTCCGATAAGGAGGTACCCCTCGTTAAAACTTTGTCCGGGCAAAACCTCCCTTGAGGTAAAATCCCGAACTAAAGAAAAAGAGTACGTCCCCTCCCCTTTTACATAGTAATGCTACACATAAAACTTTTTTAAGTTGGAAACATTCCAGGGCGAGGCAGGGCTCTTCCGTTTTCATCTTCCAACTCATAAGCTCCCCCTCCTAACACATTCGTTACCCAGTAGGGTCCTTCCCATGGTGCTTCCATATTCTTCAAGGGTCGCAGAACATCAGCCCTCTTGAGCACCAGGTCCCCTTGACGAAATCCCCTGGGTTGGACCTTCCGATTATACATTGCCTTTACCCGACTTTTGTATCCTTCCGTCTTGACTTGTGGTTCCTCACGTACTTCGTCAATTAGGTCTAGGTCCTCCCTTCTTAGTTGCGAATTCTTATGTTCATCATAGGCCATCATTCGGTGGGTTTCGATGGCAATCCCTGCAAGCATTACGGCAACAGATCCATATACTAATTCGAATGAGTTTTCCCCAGTGGCCTCGTGAGGGCTAGTCCTGTGTGCCCAAAGCACAACATCCAGCGGCTCTACTCACTTGTTCCCCTCTTGCTCTAGCCGGTCCTTGATTATCTTAAGGATGGTCCGATTTGTGACCTCAGCCAGTCCATTTGCTTGCGGATGTCCCACCGCCACGAACCTCTGGGCGTTCTTCATACCTTCACAAAAACTTCGTGTCTTGGCTCCGCAGAATTGGGTCCCATGTCCGAGACGAGGATTCTAGGAGCTCCATATCGACAATAGATATTCTTCCATAGGAACTCGATTACCTTTTCTTCGTCTATTCGGGCCAACGCCTTGGCCTCCACCTACCCACTTGCTAAAGTAGTCTATCGCCACGATAATGAATTTTTTCTGCGCCATTCCTCGAGGAAAGGGTCTGACGATGTCGATTCCCCAGTTGTCTAAAGGACAAGGAGAATGCATGCTCCCCAGACCTCGACAGGGACGTGAATTCTTGGACAAAACTTCTGGCAGTTGATGCATTTTCTGACCAGCTCCCAAAAGTCCCTGGTAAGGATGGCCAGAAATATCCGGCCCTTATCACCCTTCTTGTTAAGGACTCATACCCTGCGTGGTCCCCAACACATACCTTCGTGGATTTCTTCAAGTATTTTCTCACCCTCCTCATTGGAAAGGCTACATGCATAAGCATGTACGAAGAACTTCTTAAACAAGTGGCCGTCGATCAAAAAAAACCTGTGCCGGTATCCCTTCTTATTTTCTAGCTCCATATCTCTTAGGACTGTGATGATGGGGGTTCTCTAGTCGTTCCTACCTTCTATATCCGCCACGAATCTCCCTACCACTTCCCTTTCTGACGTGAGGTAGGTGATGCCACCTTCTCTGAAGGTAGATACGGAGCTTCCTACTTTGGCCAAGTACTCAGCCTGGTGGTTTTCTTCTGACCTGCATGATCTCACAACATCAAAATTTCAGGTTAGCTCTTCTACATTCTTACCGTATTCTATCATTTTTTTCATCCTTCATTTCATCGTTCCCCTGCATTTCTTGTACTACCAATTGTGACTCGGAGAATATGGGGACGTCCGTAGCTCATATTTCCTTCACAATTCTTAGGCCATGGATTAGAGCTTCATACTAGGATTCATTATTCGAGGCCTGGAATTGGAATGTTTTGGCTAAGCGGAGTTCCTTCCCTTCGGGGCCGATGATGAAGATCCCAGCTCCAGATCTTTGGAAGGTGGAAGATCCATCTGCATATACCTTCCACTATTGTTTCGGTGGTCCCTTGGTAGTTTCCAGTACAAATTCGAGAGGGCCTGGGCCTTTATGGCTGTTTGCCGCTAGAAAACCACATCATACTCGCCTAGCTCAATGGCCCACTTCGCCATTATGCCGGATAGATTCGGCCGACTCAATGTTTGCTTGAATGGGAAATTGGTCCGCACCCTAACCATATGGGACAGGAAATACGGGCGGAGCTTTCGTGCGGAGGTCATCAAAGCGAGCACGGCTTTCTCAATCTCGGAGTACCTGGTTTCGGCATCCAGTAATACCTTGCTTGCAAAGTAGATGGGATTCTGGGAGGTCCCATCTTGTTTCAGCAATACGGAGCTTACCGCGTAGTCCCCCACGGAGAACTATAGCACTAGTTCGTCTCCAAGCAGTGGCTTAGTTAGGAGAGGCGTGTCATGGAGATATTTCTTTAATTTTTCGAAGGCTTGTTGGCACTCAGTCCACTCGAATTGTTTGCTTTTTCGCAAGACTCTGAAGAATGGGAGGCTCCTCTTTGCTGAGTGGACCGGTTAAGGGCCGCTAATCTCCCCGTCAGCGTCTGGACTGTTAGGAATATGCCCTTGAATGCTATACGAGGATTAGATTGTATAGGGTATTAGCTTATTTATCATTCGACTTTTATGTAATAAGATATTTTTTATGTGTTTATTGAAAGGCGTTGTTCGTTTATTAAGTATGAGAGTACTTTACTAAGCATCCGGTAAAGCAATAAATGAACAAATCCAAATGTGTCGAGTTGAGTCACTGTTCTCGATGGGTACGAGAGAGGAAGGCACCAGTGGACTCTTAACCTCGAGCATTAAAAGTCCGTAAGCCTTAGGCTCCAGTTGGGTGCTGGATAACCGATTACGGCTTATTTGTCGATGACCTATCGAGTGCCGATATCCCGCTTGGAAGCGGAGGTCATGACTTGTGATGCGAGTCGAATCAAGAGATTAAATCGTTTCATGCACCTTGACTCACGGGTCGTACGGTCGAACATGGCTTATTACTCAAGGAGTGTCAATGACCGACGACAACAGTATAGTAGTCTACGTGAACCTTAGACCGAAATGGGCTATGACGGAGTTGACTTCGAAGTCTCAACTGTCACTGGTTCCCCTCGACCCGATTTGCTGTTGCATGGGTCAGCGGGCCAGATGCGGTCTTGATGACGATTTGTGATTGCTGGGCTAGACCTCCGAGTACGGATTCACAGTCTTGCAAGTAATCGAGATAAGTGTCCTATGAGGACGGCGATGGGAAATTACGAAATCCTTGGCCAAGGTATTGAACTAACTCATGTTAGACATGGAGGGTAGTTTTGGTAATTTGCCTCGTCCCCGTTTTATCATAGAATCTACTATAGTGAGTTTGACATTGACCATGGCTCTCACTCGATTGGGACACAGCTGAAGGTTTTTTACGTAGTACTATAATCTATAGTAAGGGTTCTCGAATAAAGACTGGGTCGAAATTTGCACTCGAATCGGGTTACGGTCCCGTACTGCGGGATTGGCTAGGTAACTGCCGGACTCTTGGATTCCTCCCTTGCCGATTGAGTCGAACCTAGAGAGTCAGGCTTAAAAAGGATCATCAACGTGTACTGATAAGGAGAGAAAGTGTTTTGGGCCTTAACGGGCCTTGGGCCATTGGGCCGCGCCTTAGTGGTCCTCTGGCCGTTTAATGGACCGAAGTCGGACTTTGTATGAAACTAACTTTGAGACTTGGGCTTGGCCAAGTGCTTAAAAGGCTTGAGAGTAAAATTGGTATTTGACCCTAAGCTGATTTTCGAATTATGCCTTGGGAATTAATTTCGAAAATTAAATATAAATATGGAAATAATGTATTTGGAATATTATTTATTTTAAGGTGAAAATTTCGAAATTAATCTTGGATCAAGTTTCAATTTTATGCCATATTTAAATATACTTAGTTTGACTTAGTATTTAAGTTAGTTGTCTAATTATGGTAAGTGTCCTTATATGAATTTTGAATTAAATAAGGGAGAGAAAGATATGGCAAAATCTCTCCACTAAGGAGCAAAATCAAAACCATATCTTTGAGATATCATAGGGATTTCCAAATATATCATAGTATAAATAGGGCAATCCTATTTCATAATTAGTGGTGAAAATTTCGTCCATAACAAAGGCACAAAACACACACCGAACAAAAACACTCTTCTCTCACGCGACGGCTCGGTTCTCTCTAGCCATCTTTAGAGAACTGATTCCGTGGTACACTGCGAGGTCGGCGTGAAGATCTAGTGCCATCCACCACCATGGACGAAGTCTTGAAGAAAAGGACGAGGAGCTGCCACTCGCTTCAACTGGTAATTCTCTACGGGTTTGACCCGCCCTACTACATGTCTATGTGTTACTATTCTGATCCGAGCAACAAGGGCAATAAGAGAAGCCGGAAAATTTTTATTCCGCACCATACCCGGGGACGTGGCATCTCCGGGAGACACCGGGTAACCCAACAGTGGTATCAGAGCGGGCGCTCATGATCAGAATAATAACATGTTTAAATTGAAACGAGGCGCGTGGAAGACAATGGAAAAGCCGACATGGTTCGACCGTCGACCGAACCAATCATTAGTTCCCAACCGTGGGGTGAATGAAATCCGATACATAAATCGGTTAATAAAAGAATCAAAAAAGCTCTTACTGTATCACTTTGGGCTGCCGATGCATCGTTTGCCATCCCACGGCCACCAACTCGTGCGGTACAGACCGACGATGAACCACGAACCGAACAGGGACCCGCACGACGGCGGGACACGGGCAGCCGCGCGTAGCGCGCGGGCTGCGTGCACCGTAATGGCGGTACAGCCATGGGATCAGGCTGCTTTGAGCAGGCCCGACCAGCCTAGAACCTTGGGTGTGACGCTAGCCATGGTGGCTTAGGCGCCATCCCCGGGCAGCGCCGCCTCAAGGTGCGGCGGCCCGACTGAGATCGTCTGCGGCTTTGGCCGCGGACTGCGATGGCGCGCACGGTGCACGCTGCACAAGACAGCCGCAGCGACTCCTGCTCGGCCGGAACGTTGCGGCGGTGATCTCTCCAGGTGAGGCAGACTCGGCACGAAGGGGCTGAGGCGATGAGGGAGTCGCGACAGTATTCTGCCATGAGCTGAACACGCATGCGTTGCGCGGCGTGGCGTCGCCGGCGGTGGCGGCACCAGCTCCAGCCGGAACTCCATGCCGACGGCCTTCTCCACCATGGCTCTCCGGCGTGTTTTGACGGCTGAGCGATTTGAGTCACGACAGCTTAATTAGGGCTTCATGCTCAAAGCCTTAACGGGCCTTTTAATGGGCTTGGCCAGTTTAAGGCTCAATTTTCATTTCCTTTTAAAATCATGTAATTGTCAACGTGCTCATTATGAATGTGATTGAAGGCGCACTTGCGGGTTTAGGAATTTGGTTTCCGGGTCATTTGTTAAGGGTCACGTCCCATTTGTTAAGGGTCACGTCCCCTCGGGTTGTATTTGTTTTATACGGGTTGTTCGGGACTTATGATCCCCCGTGTTGTAATTTACCGTTTTATTAGATTAGACTTAAATACGAAGACGAGGTCCCATTTGATGGAAGGCAACCCCCGGCGGTGACAAGGTGGTGGACGTCCGGTGACTTTGAGGCCGTTCGAGTGACGAAGGACGTTTAACGACTTCAAGACCCGTGCGACGACCCGAGGTCTTTTTAAGACGCATGTAATAGGGATATGCTAGAAATAACCCGCTTGTGTTGTCTTGTAGTTTATTTTCCTAGGGTCAATTTACTACCTACGTGCGTGTTGGTTTTTGAAATGATATGCATGTTTTATGTGCTCTTATGTGAGATGTTTATTCTCCCGTTTGACAAATAGTGGGTAAAGGAATTGGATTCCTGTCTTCTATCATGCTTGAGATGTCTAGCATTGGGGATTTTTGCGATTTGTTCCGCGTAAGTTGGCGTCGTATATCCCGCCCCAGTGTCAGCGTCTCGGGTGTGTGACGCCGCTCGTCATACCAGTCCGCCCCCACGAAGCGTACGGCAGCAAGGGGCGGTACATTCTGTGCGATTTTAGCATAAGTTGATAGGTCACACTTAGGGAGTTAAACCCAATAAGCAGGGTTAGCCATGAGGGTCAATGACTGAGACTAAGATAGTTGAAACTCTTATTGGATAAGTTCGCGTTCGACGTGACTTCGATAAGATTAGATGAGCCAAAGATTGCGTTAAAGGCTGAGGCGAGTCTAGTGGAGTCAGGGACATCAACTCCACTATGAAACTTTCAATGAGGTTTCTGAAACTCTTCTTGGGAGGATAGTTTTCGAGAAAAATAGTGGGAGTCAAGCGAAACGAAAAGTGCTTATTTGCGCTTGATGAATGATAAGATAAACCTAATTAGATCTTTATTTTCTGCAGCTTTACGTTTCTTTCTATTTACTGCGATGACGAACATAATTACTATGCTGCGTGAGAGAAACTGTTTGGTGGGACCAAACTACGTGGACTGGCTCCGTAACCTGAGGATAGTCCTAGGTATGGAGTCGCTGACTTATGTCCTCGATTCCCCCGTACCGCAAGTCCCAGGGACTGATGCGAGTGACAAAGACCGGGCTGCGTATGCCAAATGGCAGATAGACGAGCCAAAGGTCAAGGGCTATATACTTCTTTCCATGAGCAATGAGTTGCAGCGCACTCACTCGGAAATGGAAGTGGGCGCCATTTTGCTTCATTTGAAGGAGTTTTTTGGCGAACATTCCAGGAGTGCTCGCTATTCCCTGACGGAGCAACTCTTTCATTGCAAAATGGCTGAGGGTAGTGACGTCGGAGCACACGTGCTCAAGATGATCGATTGGATCGAAAGACTCGGGGCAGTGGACTTTATCATGGATAACAAACTCCAGAACGATCTCATACTTCAATCGCTCCCACCTTCCTTCAATTCGTTCATCGTGACTTTAATCTGAACAAGGCCGAGATGACATTGACTGGGTTAATGAACCAGTTGTCGGCAGCGCAGACTCACATGAAGAAGGTGAAAGGAAAGGAAGTTGTTCTTATTGCGAATGCTAAGACTCGAGGGTCGAGTACAAAGAAAACGTCGGACAAGCCCACTAAGCCCAAAGGACGAATTTCGAAAGGCAAGGCCAAGAAGAACGTGCTCAAAGGCGCCAAGCTGACGCACAAGTGCCTTCACTGCAATGAGCTTGGCCATTGGAAGCGCGATTGCCCGAAGCTAGTCGCCTCAGGTAAAGAACTTTACGTTTTGGAAACAAATTGTTCTATGACAGTATATTCCGCTTCATGGATCTTAGACTCGGGAGCTAGTGCTCACATCCGTGTTTTGATCCAGGGTCTGGAACGAAGTAGGAAGCTGGCGGATCGAGAGATCATGATCAACGTAGGGAACGAACATAGTGTACCGGCAACCCACATTGGATCAAGAACTCTCGTTTTATCTACTAGACATAGTTTACTGCTTTCCGATTGTTTGGTTTTCCCAATGGGCTTAAGAATATTGTTTCTATTCCCGTTTTGTGCGGAAATGGTTATGAGTTCCGTTTTAGTAATAATATATGCAATATTTATTTTGGAAATAATTGCGTCGGAAGTGCAAGTTTACTGAATGGGTTGTATTACCTAAATATCGAAGATAAAATAAAAACTGTGAATACAATCACCAACAAACAAAAATTGGAGTCGAACTCGAGACTACTGTGGCATCTTCGACTCGGTCACGCTGGAGAACAAAAGATTCTTGAGTTGGAGAAAACCGACGTTATAAAGCCGCTTGGGTCTGATCCCTATCCAACTTGTGAATCTTGTATCCTTGGAAAGATGACCAAGTCGCCCTTCACAGGGACTTTTACGAGAGCCGCAGAACTTCTCGGTTTGATCCACACGGATGTTTACGGACCGTTTAGCGGCTTGCGGTAACTTCCATTATTTCGTTACCTTCACTGATGATCACTCTCGCTTTGGCAAGGTGTATCTCATGAAGAATAAGTCTGATACTTTTGAATGTTTCAAAAGTACAAGGCTTTGGTGGAAAATTAGACTGGAAAGAGCATTAAAGCCGTTCGATCAGATCGAGGTGGCGAGTACATGAGCCTCGAGTTTGATGATTTCTTGAAAGAGAACGGGATAATTTCACAGATGACACCGCCCAGAACACCGCAGTTGAACGGTGTGTCCGAACGCAGAAATCGAACTCTGTTGGATAAGGTTCGATCTATGCTAAGCTATACAGACCTGCCCATATCGTTGTGGGGTCATGCCCTGTTGACAGCGGCACACATTCTGAATAGATGTCGTACAAAGTTTGTCGATCGTATTCCGTATCAGATATGGACAGGACGAAAATCGAGCTTGAATCACATTAGAATTTGGGGTTGCCCCGCGTTTGTGAAAAAGCTCAAGATAGATAAACTGGAATCGAAGGCTGTGAAAGGACGTTTTGTCGGGTATCCTGAGGATTCCATGGGATACCAGTTTTACTTCCACGACAATCAGAGAATCGTTGTAGCCCTTCAGGCTCACTTTCTCGAAGAAGATTTCGTTCGAGAAGGTGGAGCGGGTCGCGAAGTAACTCTTGGAGAGTATTCAGAAGCGTTTTCACAAACTCCAGTGTCGGGTGACACCGTAGAGCAGTCCGAGGCGCAACCTGACTTGCGCAGGTCGGGTAGAGTATCTCGCCAGCCTGAGAGATACGGGATGGTCCACATCGAGCACGAGGTTGCTGCGATGGAAGGGCACGTCGGAGACGATTCCACTACCTATGATTAGGCAATCAGGGATAAGGATTCGGAGAAATGGCTTATAGCTATGCAAACGAAATGGATTCTATGCACGAAAACCAAGTCTGGATTCTACGCACGAAAACCAAGTCTGGATTCTAGTAGACCTCCCAGATGGTTTCAGACCCATTGGGTGTAAATGGATCTACAAGAGAAAGATAGGATCTGACAGATTGGTTGATACATACAAAGCCAGGCGGCGAAAGGGTACAGTTAAAAAGAGGGCATTGACTATGAGGAAACCTTTTCGCCTGTTGCTATGATATAGTCCATTCGAACATTGCTTGCGATAGCTGCGCACTATGACTATGGGATCTGGCAGATGGATGTGAAAACTGCGTTCCTAAATGGAAACCTCAAGGAGGAAATATATATGGAGCAGCCCAAGGGTTTTACATTGCAAGGAGATGCTCTAAGGTGTGCAAACTGAACAAGTCCAGTTCGATGAAGTGGTCAAGGGCCATGGATTCTTAAAGAACGAAGAAGAACCTTGCGTCTACAAGAAAAGCAGTGGGAGCAAAATATCTTTCCTCGTATTGTACATGGACGACATCCTTTTGATAGGAAATGATATTGGAATGCTCTCGATGGTGAAAGCGTGACTTTCAACCAAATTCTGCATGAAAGACTTGGGAGAAGCTACCTACATTTTTGGGATTCGCCTTTATAGAGATTGAGCGAATCGTATGTTAGGACTCTCCCAGGCCCTTTACCTATAGAAGGTCCTGAAGCGATATAATATGGACAACTCTAAGAAAGGGTTCCTGCCTATGCGGCATGAGATTCACCTTTCCAAGGCTATGAGCCCTCAAAGTGAGTTGGAGCGGAAAGAGATGAATGGAATCCCCTATGCATCCGCAGTGGGTAGCTTGATGTACGCGATGTTTTACACGCGACCTGACTTGGCGTACGATGTGAGCGTAGTCAGTCGGTTTCAGGCTGACCCTGGTAAGGAACATTGGACAGCAGTCAAGACTATCCTCAAGTACCTCAGACGGACTAAGGATATGATGCTGGTCTATGGTAATGGAGAATTGGAAGTGGAAGGGTATACGAATTCGGATTTCCAGTCTGACGTGGACGACCGAAAATCCACTTCAGGATTCGTCTTTACGTTCAACGGTGGAGCGGTGTCTTGGAAAAGTTTCAAACAGAGCACTACTGCAGATTCCACCTGCGAAGTAGAGTATATAGCGGCCTCAGAGGCAGCTAGCGAAGGTGTTTGGATGAGAAAGTTCTTGGAAGAACTTGGTGTCATTCCTGTAGCAGATAGGCCATTGCCATTGTTGTGTGACAATACTGGCGCTACTGCTCAGGCAAAAGAACCGAGGTCTCACAGCAGGTCCCAACATATAGAAAGAAAATACCACGTGTTACGTGGATTCGTTGAGAATGACTACATAGCCATGCAGAAGATTGCGACCGTGAAAAACGTGGCCGACCCGTTCAGCAAGCCTCTATCACAGGCAGTGCTAGCTAGACATCTCGAAAAGATGGGTATTAGATACCGCAGCGCATGGCATTGAGCGCAAGTGGGAGATTGTTAGGAATATGCCCTCGAATGCTATACGAGGATTAGATTGTTTAGGGCATTAGCTTATTTATCATTCGACCTTTTATGTAATAAGATATTTTTTATGTGTTTATTGAAAGGCGTTGTCGTTTATTGGATATAAGAGTACTTTACTAAGCATCCGGTAAAGCAATAAATGAACAAATCCAAATGTGTCGAGTTGAGTCACTGTTCTCGATGGGTACGAGAGAGGAAGGCACTAGTGGACTCTTAACCTCGAGCATTAAAAGTTCGTAAGCCTTAGGCTCCAGTTGGGTGCTGGATAACCGATTACAGCTTATTTGTCGATGACCTATCGAGTGCCGATATCTCGCTTGGAAGCGGAGGTCATGACTTGTGGTGCGAGTCGAATTAAGGGATTAAATCATTTCATGGACACTTACTCACAGGCCGTATGGTCGAACATGGCTTATTACTCAAGGAGTGTCAATGACCGACGACAACACTATAGTAGTCTACATGAACCTTAGACCGAAAGGGACTTTGACGGAGTTGACTTCGAAGTCTCGACTGTCACTGGTTCTCCTCGACCCGATTTGCTGTTGCATGGGTCAGCGGGCCAGATGCGGTCTTGATGACGATTTGTGATTGCCGGGCTTAGATCGCCGAGTACGGATTCACAGTCTTGCAAGTAATTGAGATAAGTGTTTTATGAGGATGGCGATGGAAAATTACGAAATCCTTGACCAAGGTATTGAACTAACTCATGTTAGACATGGAGGGTAGTTTTGGTAATTTGCCCCGTCCCCGTTTTATCATAGAATCGAGTATAGTGAGTTTGATATAGACCAAGGCTCTCGCTCGATTGGGACACAGCTGAAGGGTTTATACGTAGTACTATAATCTATAGTAAGTTTCTCGAATAAAGACTGGGTCGAAATTCGCACTCGAATCGGGTTACGGTTCGGTACTGCGGGATTGGGTAGGTAACTGCCGGACTCTTGGATTCCTCCCTTGCCGATTGAGTTGAACCCAGAGAGTCGGGCTGAAAAAGGATCATCAACGTGTACTGATAAGAGAGAAAATGTTTTGGGCCTTAACGGGCCGTTGCGCCGTTGGCCGCGCCTTAGTGGGCCTCGGGCCGTTTAATGGACCGAAGTCGGACTTCGTATGAAACTAACTTTGAGACTTGGGCTTGACCAAGTGCTTAAAAGGCTTGAGGGTAAGTTTGAAATTTGACCCTAAGCTGATTTTCGAATTATGCCTTGGGAATTAATTTCGAAAATTAAATATAAATATGGAAATAATGTATTTGGAATATTATTTATTTTAAGGTGAAAATTTCGAAATTAATCTTGGATTAATTTTCGAATTTTATGCCATATTTAAATATATTTTGTTTGACTTATTATTTAAGTTAGTTGTCTAATTATGGTAAGTATCCTTATATGAACTTTGAATTAAATAAGGGAGAGAAAGATATGGCAAAATCTCTCCACTTAAATCGTAAAATCAAAACCATATCTTTGAGATATTCTAGGGATTACCAAATATATCATAGTATAAATAGGGCAGCCCTATTTCATAATTAGTGGTGAAAATATCGTCCATAACAGAGGCACAAAACACACACGAACAAAAACACTCTTCTCTCACGCGACGGCTCGGTTCTCTCTAGTCATCTTTAGAGAACTGATTCCGTGGTACACTGCGAGGTCGGCATGACGATCTAGTGCCATCCACCACCATCGACGAAGTCTTGACGAAAAGGATGAGGAGCTGCCACTCGCTTCAACTGGTAATTCTCTACGGGTTTGACCTGCCCTATTACATGTCTATGTGTTACTATTCTGATCCGAGCAACGAGGGCAATAAGGGAACCCGGAAAATTTTTGTTCCGCACCGTACTCGGGGACGTGGCGTCTCCGAGAGACACCAGGTAACCCAACATGGACCTCCTTGATGCCTTGAGGTGGTTGCATTTCCAAGATAGCCTTTACTTTGGTCGGGTTGACTTTGATGCCTCTCTGCGTTACCATGTACCCTAGGAATTTGTCGAATCTCACCCCAAATGCACACTTCTCAGGATTGAGCTTCATCCCACTTCCCCTGATTGCTTCGAATGCTTCTTTTAGGTCCTTCGTATGGTTGGCAAGGCGTACGGATTTCACTAGCATATCATCAACGTAAACTTCCATGTTCCTGCCTAGCCGCTGTCTGAACACCTTGTCCACCATTCGTTGGTATGTGGCCCCGGCGTTCTGTTGAGATTTTAAAAGTGGGTGTCGTCCCACATCGACTAATTCAGGCTCTTTGAGTCAGTATATATATGTGAGGCTTTCTCCTCCTACTACCAATTGGTTTTAGGAAGGACCCCTCGATTTCTAATATGGTATCAGAGCAATTCTTCCGCTCGGCGCCACCAGATTCATATGTCCCGTGTTAGGCCAGTCATGCCACACGTAAGGGGGCCAGTTGAGATTTTAAAAGTGTCGACCCACATCGACTAATTCAAGCTCTTTGAGTCAGTACATATATGTGAGGCTTTCTCCTCCTACTACCAATTGGTTTTAGGAAGGACCCCTCGATTTGTAATACGTTCTTGAGCCCAAAGGGCATCCGGATTAATCCATACGTCCCTTCAGAGCCACAAAACAAACTTTGTCGAAGTCGGTTGGGTCCAAGCTAACCTGATGATACCCCTGGTAGGCGTCCATCATGCTGAGGACCTCACACCCGCAGGTGGAGTCTACCAGCTGATCAATGTGAGGCAACGACTAATGGTCCTTAGGGCACGCCTTGTTAAGATCCCTGAAATCTATGCAAATCCTCCATTTCGTATTTCCCTTCTTTACCAGGATCGCGTTGCCTAACCACGTAGGGAACTGGACTTCCCTGATATGGCCCGCTTGGAACAACTTTTCCACATCCTCCTTTGAAATTTGTGTTCTAGCAGCTGCACATGTCCGGAGCCTCTTCTTGATAGGCCAACTTCCAGGCAGGACGTTCATGTGGTGCATGGCGACATCTGGGTGGATTCTGGTCATGTCCTTCGGAGAAAATGCAAATAAGTCCACGTTTTTTTGTAGGCATCCTACTAGATCTTGGGTAGCCCGTTCCCCTAGCTGTGTTTCTATCTTCGGGGTTTCTCCGGCTTGTCCTGGGTATAGCTCGACGTCGATCAACTCTTCATTAGGCTCCGGCTGCAGGCTCGTGGGTCCTCCCCTTCTATTTTGATCCTTTTGTCCCGATCGTTTCCTTATCTGATGCCTTCCTTTTCTTTTGCTACTGCTTTTACTTCATTCGCATAGCACTGTCGGGAGCTTTTTTGGTACCTAGAGATTTTTCCCAGATGTTCTCCTATGGGGAAGTTGATCTTCAAGTGGTATGTGGAAGGGATGACCCTGAACTAGTTGATGGCGGGATGTCCCAAGAAAATGTTATAGGAGGAGGTGATGTCGACTATAAGGAAATCGATCTAACTAGTTCCGTTCCCATCCCTACGGGCAACGTTATCTCCCCTATAGGCTGTATCCCAGGTCCTCCGAATCCATACAGAGCGGTGGAGACAGGGTGGAGCTTCACTTCCAAGTTCATCTTCTTGAAGCAATCTAGGAATATGATATCCGCTAAGCTCCCCCCGTCCACAAAAATTCTTAACCCTTCGTCCCGACGATGTCTGTGGTAATTACCAGGGCGTCGTTGTGTGGCCTGGTGACGTGCGTCTCATCCTCTAGTCCGAATTGCACGTTTGCGATGACATCCGTATGCCCTACCAATCCTCGGGGTTGCGGGCCTCCGGTGGTCCTGGCGTAGGTATTCCTAGCCGGATTGGAGTCCCCTCCATCGGGACCTCCTACTATGATAAGGATGGGAGCTCGGGGTGGTCCCGAAGCGCCCTTGTTTGGCGGTGGTGGTGGGAGCCTGTCCTTGTTTGGTGCGGATCCTACGGATTCCTTTTCTTTTGCTTTGGGACCTGGCTCGAGACCATGGCGAACGAACTCCTTTAAATGCCCCGCTTGGATGAGCCTCTCTTTCTCGTCCTTCCATCGATAACAATTATCAGTATGGTGCCCATACTCATTATGGTAACGACAATACAAATTAGAGTGAGGTTTAGATGGTCCTGAGGTCCCGGCTTGGGGCCTTCTCATAGCGGGATGTCTTCCTGCTAAGCTTAGGATTTCCTCCGATTGTTACGTAGGGGCGTAAACCTCTTGGTACTCTGGGCGGAGATCCCCATTGTTCTCTGTGAGGTGGCTGCGGTAACGGTTTTCCGGGACCATGATTTCTGGTCGTTCCTTCTTTCTTAGGTGTGACGGCTTGTTTTTCTTCCTGTGCTTTAGCGATCTTACTTTCTTCCAAGTTGATATACTTGTCCGCCCTTAGTAACAATTCTTCAAAAGATAGGGGAGGCCTCTTAGGCAGGGATGCGAAGAAATCTCCGTCGCGGAGTCCATTGACCAAGGCGCTCACTTTGACAGTCGGGGTGGCCGTAGGTACCTCCAAAGCAGCGATGTTGAGCCGGCTTATATATGCTTAGAGACCTTCGTTCTCTCCCTGTCTTACCTGGAATAGTGACATGTCAGATTTAGGCTGTTTTCGGGCGCTAGCAAATTGTGTTATGAACATGATTTGAATTCCTCGAAGGACTTGATGGATCCCGGGGCTAATTGACTAAACCACTGCTGGCCGCTCTAACTAGGGTAGTCAGGAACACCCTGCACTTGACTTCGTCAGAAAAATAATGGAGTAGGACCATGTTCTGGAATCTTAGGACGTGCTCCACGGGTTCCGTTATTCGGTCGTACTCATACGTCAGTTGCTTGAAGTTGGAGGAGACCTCACCGATCACTAGCTCCTTGGCGAACGGGGTTCCTGCCAAGAGTTCTTCCCCAACCTCGGCTGCATGGTGCGACTCCGCAACACTTCTACGACATGTTTGAGATCCGCGAGCTGGTTTCTCAGTTTTTTTTCCTTCTCTGCCCACGTGTCTCCCTTCCTCCCTAACCGTGGCGCGGTATTCTTCCTTCTTTTGGAGCTCCCAGCTCCCTTCGCCTATTCGTGATCTTCACTGGCCGAACTGATGGAGATCCGCATGGGCGTCCGGACCTCTCCTTCCGACTTGCCCGTCTCGTCTTGCTCTACTTCCTCATTCGGGGCTTGTCTTTCAGGTTCAGTACATTATGGGACATGTCTGGTGGTCATCGGTGGTGCTTTTCGTGAATCGCTTTCGAACTCTGACCATTTTTAGGTGTTTTTCAGCTCGGTGTCGTGTTTCCTCCTCATTTTCTCCTGTTACCTCAGTAAATCGGCCGTCGACTTGTTCCGTCCTTACGAGTGATCGAGTTTCTCGTCGTTGTCTTCGTTCTTCCGCCTTTCGGCTAAGGTACTATTGATAGTATTGTGCATGAGGAGGTCCAACTGGGCTGCAGTTAAAGTGATTGGAGTCTCTGGTGCTAGTGGTACGGAGATAGGTTCCAGGATGGCTGCTTGTTCCGGGCGGCTAGTTTCAGCGGCTTTCAGAAACTGCGGATCTAGGTTTTTCCGTAGAGGGGGGTCTTCCTCCATTGATTCCTCGTGCCTCTCATTTTGTCTCAACAAATAGGTAGGAAAAGAAAAAAGAGAAAGGGAATAGGGTCCTGAGCACAACTTCGCACAGTAGTAAAAAAGCTTACTCACGCCTTCAACCCTGTACTTCCCATAGACGGCGCCTTTGATATGGGACTCTCCCAATAAAAATGATTTGCATTGGTGGTTCGGGAATTTATATAGCGGTAGGTCGAATTTTACAAAGCTTAGGGGCGTGCGAGGGATGCTCGTGTGTGAAGGACGTAGAAAGGGGGACGTAAAAGGGAAAAACACGAGGATATACGTGGTTCGAAACCTCACGGATTCTACGTCCATGGGGCATTGCGGAACTCTTTTTCACTATATTCGAACGATTTGCACTCCCAAATCTCCTCACTTTCACTCAAGAATAAAAGACTTAAAGAAAATTATGCCTTACGTTATAAGAGAGAAAATGTGTGGTATTTTTCCTATTGGAATCCTCATAAAAATGGCTAAGTTCCTTTATATAGAAGCTCCCTGACGCTTCTTCTATGCTATATCTCAGGATTTAGGGGACGTGACAACTGTAGTACTATGAACAGTAGAACAGGCTAATTGAGTGACACCTTATGACAGCCGCAGCTTTTTGGATAATGGCGCTGCCCTACCACAAGCCGGCACGCGTCCCAACAGATCTTTTCTTCCTTTTTAATTGTCTTTTCGCCCCCGGTTCAGAGAAAACTTCCTTTTGCCCGGCGGTTATCCCATCCCGAGGTCCCGACAAGTCCTTTATTTTTTCCTTTATTTATTATTTCCAACCGAATATTTACTTATCCCATCCCGGCGGTTATCCCATCCCGAGGTCTCACTTTGTGGGCTTGCTGGGCCTTTTATTTACTTATTTTTTCCGGCCCACCTATCTTTGGTCCGTATCACAGGGAGAGATAGATAGACAATCATCATGTCCTTTGACCTCGTTTTAACCACAAATCTCAACAACTTAAATTTCTTTTTCTCAATTTAGAATCCACCTATTTAATTCAAGATCACTTGTGCAAACAAATATCATTGTCCAGCTGTTGACCTCCGCCATACTAATAACTTCACGAAATCAAATAAATGCAATAATGTTTTCAAGTACAGAAAGCCCTACGATAGCTTAACTTAAAAATAATATCCATTTGGAAACTCTACTTAATACAACATTGATCGATTTCCTTTCCTGCACACATTTTCTGCCACCTCGTACCGTACGTAATCATTTCTCTCTCTTCCCTCCCTAGAAAGAAAAGAACGAACTCCAATAATCCTCAGTTTCTTTGAGCTTCTTCCATGGCGGCGGCGGCGGCGGGTAAGAGCCCGAAAAAGCCTCCTCCCAATAATAAGCAAACCATAAAAGAAATTAGCAAAGGAACCATTCTCCTCAACCGCTACGACGTCGGCCAACTCCTTGGCCACGACACCTTTGCCAAGGTCTACCACGCCAGAAGCGTAACCACCGGCGAAAACGTAGCCATCAAAGTCACATTCTCAAAGTCGGATATTAAATGTAATTAGAAAAGAAGAAAATGCACGACAGAGGCTTGATGATGATTGATCAAGTAGCAACTTAGTATATAGATGATCAAAGAAGAAGAACGACTTTTTAAAAAAAAGAGAGCGCGTTAGTTATTAAGTTGCAGAACATACTTATAAAGTCGCAGCTTATACAACACCGTTTTAGTTAGAATTGGCTTATACGGATTTGGCGCCAATTTTAGATTATGAAAGCAGCTGAGAGAGATGCATAAAATGTATGACTTCATCTTCTTCATTTTACATCTTTACTCTGTAACTCTGTAAATCCTCTCAAGAAGAACATCCAAATTATTCTTGATCTATACTCGAGCGTACATCTTCAATAAAGTTCATACCTCTCTTGATCGTGGATGTAGGATTTAATCGTCCGAACCACGTTGAACAATTGTGTTCTTAACCTTGCTTTGCACACACTCACACACTTATGGTATCAGAGCAAAGAGGCACCTGAGCTGTGAATTGATCCAAGACTGTAGAAATGACAGAAGAAACACCACCATCAACATCAAGCTTCACGGCCCCTCCTTCACAACCCAATGATCCTTACTTCCTTAATGCAAATGATACTTCGGGGCAGCTTCTTCTCCACGGGCAGCTAAATGTGGATAACTATGCCACGTGGAGTAGAGCGATGATGATAGCTCTCATAGGGAGGAATAAGGAGGGGTTCGTCAATGGGAAACTTCTTGCGCCAGCACCGAATGACAAAGACAAAGTGAACACTTGGAAAAGGAATAACAACGTGGTAATTTCTTGGATTTTAAACTCTGCGTCAAAGAAAATTTCAGCGAGTATATTGTATAGCTCTTTGTCTAGGGACGTCTGGATTGACTTAAAGAAAGATTTGGTCTGTCCAATAAACCTAGACTTGTCCAGTTGAAGAGAGAGCTGATAAATCTGACTAAAGGGAATAATGGAATTACAGTTTACTTCACGAAGCTTAAGACTTTGTGGATGAATTGACTAACTACAGACCAGCTTGCCAATGCATTTATGGAGGTATCAATCCAATAAAGGCATTTCTTGATGAAGAATATGTGTGGACATTTCTGATGGGATTGAACGAGTCCTACTCACAGATTCGAGGGCAGATTTTGTTCATGGACCCTTTGCTCTCAATTAACAGGGTCATTGCATTGCTGGTTCAAGAAGGGAAGCAACATTCAATGGTTCTTGGTCATATTAGGACATGAAATGATCAGATCAACCGCATGGCAATGCTGGCGGCTAGAAATGATCAGGAGAATTTCATGCCAAGAAAGGCTTCCTTGGATAGAAAAGAGAATCAATGAGGCCAATTTGCACTCACTGTGGGAAAAAGGGCCATACTATAGAAAGCTGCTAGCAGATACATGGGTATCCCCTGGGTTCAGACAGAATTCTAAGTTCAAATATGCAAGAGTGAATCAATCTATGGTGGAGACATCTCAAGCTTCAGCACAACCAAGTCACTCTGGGCGAAGTCAAGAATCCTCAGCAAGGAATAAATTGGTACAACTACAACTCACAGCCTTGCAGCTTGAAAGCCTCAAGTCACTGATTAGTAAGTCAGACATTAATTAGCCAATGGACACCATGGATTCCATTCAACAAGCAGAGAAGGGTACGGGTACAGGTATTTGCTTGTCCTTTAACTTGCCTGACCTTACCGATAGTGTTGTCTGGTTATTGGCTTCTCTTGCCACAATGCACATTTCTGGGAGCAAGATTTTGTTGAATGACTTGCACCCAATAGAGAAATCCAAAGTAGTGTTACCAGACAACACTGTGATTGCGGTCAGCCAAGCAGGGACCTTTAGATTAAATGACTTAGTGACATTAACAGATGTGTTGGTTGTTCCCTGTTTTCCTTTCAATCTCATTTCAGTCAGCTCTTTGGCCAACAGTATAGGCTGTAGAGTTATCTTTGAGCCTAACCATTTCATATTACAGGACCCCTCATGCCGTGTGGTTGGCAAGAGTAGACAGATGGCAGGGTTGTATCTCATCAAAGCTGAACCAGTCTCTCCTGTTGTTTCT
The DNA here is from genome assembly GCA_027422505.1 of Craterostigma plantagineum. Lineage (NCBI taxonomy): Eukaryota > Viridiplantae > Streptophyta > Magnoliopsida > Lamiales > Linderniaceae > Craterostigma > Craterostigma plantagineum. The sequence goes on from JAPQWV010003325.1 coordinate 37,902, forward strand.
TATCAGAATAATGTTGATGCTGATAAAATTATTTTCTTGAATAAGTTGTCAATTGATGTTTGGCATAATAGATTAGGACATCCTTCTCATAGAGTGCTAGATGTATGGAAAAGTCCGCTCAAACATGACATTCAACACATGAACACCTTCTGTAAAATTTGCCCTTTGGCAAAACAGAAAAGAATTGTATTTCCTAGTGATACTAAATCTGTTTGCTCAACATTTGACCAGATTCACTGTGACATATGGGGACCATTTCATGCGCTATCTCACTTATGATATCAATATTTCGTAACCATAGTTGATGACTACTCAAAGTTTGCATTGCTTTTCCTGATAAAACATAAATCAAATATTCAACTTTTCATACCCCATTTTTAGCTTATGTTGAGACACAATTTGAATGTAAAGTGAAAACCTTTAGGTCTGATAATGCAAAGGAAATAAATTCAAGAATTATTTTAAAGAGGGATAGTACATCAACTTTCATGTGTTGAGACTCCACAACAAAACTCAGTTGTGGAGAGAAAACACCAGCATCTCCTGAATGTTGTACGATCATTGTATTTTCAGAGTGGCTTGCCTGTGGAGTTTTGGTCTGAATGTGCTTTGACTGCAACCTTTCTTATCAATAGGACACCTTCTGTGACTTTGAATAATAAATATCCTATGAACTATTGTTTCAAAAACCATTTGATTATAGTGCATTGCGAGTGTTTGGTTTCTTGTGCTTCTTTTCACTTGTAGGGGCTCGGATGAAATTTGATCCAAGGGCAATTGAATGCATCTTTCTGGTCTATCCAAACGGGGTGAAGGGGTATGAAGTGATGGACCTTGCAACCAGAAGAATCTTCATCTCCAGGGATGTTAAGTTTGGAGAGAACATCTTTCCCTTAAAAAGAAAACCAGACACAAAGCCAGAGAATCCTTTCTCAACCTGTGTGTTACCCTAGGCCTTGTATGTTGGATGATGGAGCAGAAACAGTCGATCAGCAGGGATTAGCGGAAGGTCATGAAGACCTCACACCTAATGTTAGTGATGAGCACCGAGAAGAACAACATGATGATACATCAATTATTCAATCAAATCAGCAGGGAATTGAAGAGGTTTCAACCAACACTCACGAAGTCTGTACTAGATAACGGAGGCCTTCAAAGAAGCCTTCATACCTTGCTGATTATCATTGCAATAATCTAGTAAATAGGAAAGTTCTCTATCCAATATTAGAAGTCCTCCCTTATCAAAGTTTCTCAGGCTCTTTCCAGACATTGATCAACAATGCAACTGCTATACTTGAGCCTGAGTCTTATACACAAGCCTCTTGCTCAGAAAGTGGATTGAAGCCATGAAGGAGGAGCTAAAGGCACTAGAGGAGAATGAAACATGGACTGTCATCCCTTCCTAAAGGGACGAAATCAATAGGTTGCCGTTGGGTCCACAAGGTTAAGTACAATTCTATTGGACAAGTAGATAATCACAAGGCATGTTTGGTAGCTAAGGGGTATGATCAGAGAGAAGGTGTAGATTACAAAGACACTTTTGCTCCGGTGGCCAAGCCAAGCACCATCAAAATCATCCTTTCTTTAGCTCAAAACTTCAGTGGCAGCTTACTCAAATGGACGTAAATAATGCATTCTTTAATGGGGAACTAGAAGAAGAAGTGTATATGGATTTGCCTCAAGGTTATTACAGAGGTTATGATAGGGCAGGAAAGAGCAATGGTCTGTAAGTTACACAAATCTATCTAGTTGAAACAAGCATGTAGGGAGTGGAATAAGAAGTTCACTAATGCTGTCAAGGAGTTTGGGTTTACCCAAACTCAGTTAGACCACACTTTGTTCATTAAAGAAAAGGGCAACAGCTTCTTATCTTGCTTGTTTATGTAGACGACATAATATTGGCAGGACCAATAGCCAAGATCATTGAGCAAGCAAAGACTTTTCTGCGCACCTATTTCAGAATTATAGATCTAGGAGAATTAAAATACTTCCTTGGGATTGAAGTGGCAGGAATGAAAGAGGAAATTACATTTCTCAGAAACAATATGCACTGCAACTGTTACAAGATACAGGGTATCTGACTGTCAAACCACTCACAACCCCCATGAGCTCGAGTCAGGTGATCACAACAATGATGGCAGTCTGCTACCAGATCCTTCCAGGAGATTAGCGGGAAAACCATTACTGCGACCTCCCCACAGAGAAGAATGGGGATCTCCGCCTAGATACCAAAGAGGTTTACGCCACTGCATAACAACCCGGAGGACATCCTAAGCTTAGTAGGAAGACATCCTGCCATGAGAAGGCCCAAACGGGGACATCATGACCTTCCAAACCTCTCTCTAATTTATATTGTCGTTACCATAATGAATACGGGCACCATACTAATAATTGTTGTCATTTGAAGGACGAGATAGAGAGGCTCATCCAAGAAGGGCACTTGAAAGAATTCGTTTGCCAAGGTCCCGAGCCAGGTCCCAACAAGAAAAAGAGTCCGTAAGGATCCGCACCAAACAAGGACAGGCCGTCACCACCACCTAACAAGGGAGCTCCAGGTCCACACAGAGCTCCCATCCTCATCATAGTGGGAGATCGTAGTGGGGAAGATTCCAATCAGGTCAGGAAAACCTATGCCAGGACCATTGGAGGTCCACAACCCCGGGGATTGGTGGAGCATACGGAGGTCATTGCAAACGTACAGTTTGGGCCAGAAGATGAGACGCACGTCACCAGGCCACACAACGATGCCTTGGTAATCACAACGGACATCGCCTGATACGATGTGTCGAGTTTCGTAGACAGGGGGAGCTCAACAAACATCATGTTCTTAGACTGCTTCAGAATGATGGACTTAGAAGTAAAGCTCCACCCTGTTTCCACCGCTTTGTATGGATTCGGGGGACCTGGATACAGCCTATAGGGGAGATCACATTGCATGTGGGAATGGGGACGGAACCAGTTCGATCAGTGAAGATGATCGAGTTCCTCGTAGTCGACATCATCTCCTCTCATAATGTCATCTTAGGCTGCCCCGCCATCAATGAGCTCAGAGCCATCACTTCTACATACCACCTGAAGATCAAGTTCCCCGTGGGAGAACACGTGGGAGAAATCTCGGGAGATCAACGAAGCTCCAGACAGTGCTACATAAACGAAGTGAAGACGGTGGCAAGAGAAAATAAAGTCGTCAGGGAAGGAAACGACCGAGATAAGAGGATCAAAATAGAAGGGGGAGGACCCACGATCTTGCAACTAGAACCTGATGAGGAATTGATCGACGTTGAATTATACCCAGGCTAAGAAGGGAAAACCACGAAGGTAGTAACACACCTGGGAGAGGAGGCCACGACGGAGCTGGTGGGATGTTTGCAAAAAAATACGGACTTATTCGCATTTTCTCTAAGAGATATGACAGAAACTCACCCAGACATCGCTTTACACCATTTGAACGTCCTACCAGGAACTCGTCCTGTTAAGTAGAGGCTTCGATCATGCGGGGTCGAAAGGACACAAGTCTGAATGAAGAAGTGGATAAGCTATTCAAAGCAGGCCATATAAAAAAAGTCCAGTTCTCAACGTGGTTGGCTAAAGCGGTACTCGTAAAAATGGGAAATGGAAATGGAGAATGTGTATCAATTTCAGGGACCTTAACAAAGAGTGCCCTAAGGACGATTACCCACTGCCCCAAATAGATCAGCTCGTGGATTCCACCTCTGGGTGTGAGGTCCTCACCATGATGGACGCCTACCAGGGATACCATCAGGTTAGTCTGTACCTAGCTGATTTTGACAGAGTATGTTCTGTGACTCTGGGGGGGGCGTTCGGATATATCCGAATGCCCTTTGGACTCAAAAATGCGGGAGCTATATACCAACGAATGGTGGATAAAGTGTCAGACGGCAGCTGGGTAGGAACACTGAGGTTTATGTAGATGATATGCTGGTAAAGTCCGTCCATCTTGCTAACCATACAAAGGACCTAAAAGAGGCGTTTGAAGCAATCAGGGGAAGAAGGATGAAGCTCAATCCCGAGAAATTGCATTTGGGGTGAGATCCGACAAATTCCTGGGACGGTAACGCAGAGAGGCATTGAAGTCAATCCAACCAAAGTCAAGGCCATTTTGGAGATGCAACCGCCTCAAGGCGTTAAAGACATCTAGCGATTGATGGGGAGGCTGGCAGCCCTTAGCCAATTCATTTCCCACTCGGCAAAGAGGAGCTCCCATTCTTCATTGGGAAATAATACACAATTCGAATGGCCCAAAGAGTGCCAACAAGCCTTTAAAGAATTGAAGAAATATCTCCACGACACGCCCCTCTTAACCAAGCCACTGCTGGGGGATGAGCTGGTGTTGTACTTCTCTGTAGGGAATCACATAGTAAGCTCCGTACTATTGAAGGAAGAAGGGATGATAAGTTAGGAGTTTACGTAAATTCTTTACCTGTAAAAGCGCATTTTCGATCGTTATTTACATACAATTTGCTTGAATATCCTATCTTAGTTTAGATTTATTTTTGATAGATGTCCGAGCAGACGAGATCGACAAAGGGAAAATAAGCTCACTTTTGGAACAATTTGAATCTTAGGGATCTTCTTGCAAATTTCGACATTACTTGGGGCGAATCTGCAATTTGACCAGATTTCTTATTTTGAAAGAGAAGACCTCGTGAAAAAACAAGTCAATGAAGGAGTATTTTGTCCAAGGAGGAGGAGAGATATTCGAATACTATAAAAGGAATTTAAACTTTGAATATGGAAAGATATGCAAGATTCGACCCCTCCATTGCGAAGTCGGTGGAATATTTTTTATTTTTTTATAGAGGGCAGCTAATAAAGATAAAGAGGACGAGCTTGGCAGCGAATAACGAGGAGATGAAGAAGCTTAGACGGCGGAAAAATAGAACTTACGGCTGCGAATAAAACCTGCGCCTGAAAATAAACAACGAAGCTACGAGACAGAGATTATTTCCAGCCGCCAAAGCGAAGTTTTTACATTATTTCTTTATCATGCCTTTGAATATTTTTTTTCTATTTATTAATATGCTAGCTTAAGGTTTCTTGTGATTCATGCCATATTAGGCCGGATTATGAATTCGTAG